>VZTT01007772.1:0-51791 GCA_013400855.1 Buphagus erythrorhynchus | reverse complement strand
GGCCTGAGATGCCACTCAGGGAAGAGGCCGTGTTGCAGAGCCATGGTGGGACTGGTGGCAGCACCCACCATACAGTGACAGAGAAATTCTCCCCTGTGAGGATGGTGAGGCCCTGGCACAGGGTGCCCAGAGAAGCTGTGGCTGCCCCTGGATCCCTGGAAGTGTCCAAGGCCAGGTTGGATGGGGCTTGGAGGAGCCTGGGACAGTGGAAGGTGTCCCTGCCCATGCCAGGGGTGGAATGAGATGAGCTTTAAGATCCCTTCCACCCCAAATCATTGTAGGATTCTGTGGTTCAGTGACAGCAGCACTGACCCCAGGGAGAGTCCCCCATCGATGTGCTCAGTCTGAGCTCTCAGCCAGGCCAGTAAATCTGGGTGGTTTCCCTTGCAGAACGCTGCTGATTGGTGGTGCAGGATCTCTCCTCCTGGATTGGTACGGCTGGGAAAGTGTTTTCTACTTCTCTGGTTTGCTCACTTTGCTCTGGGTTTATTGCACCTGCAAATACCTCCTGAGTGAGAAAGGTGAGTCCAGCTGCATCCCTAGGGCTGACAGTGCTCCTGAGCATCTGGGAACTAAGTGATTTCCTCTCCATTATTTCCTACAAATCCTATGTGTTTCCAAGATCATGCCTGGTTTTGCAGAAAGGCCTTTTGTCAGATGTGTTCTATAATACAAGATCCCCAACCCAAAAACGAGGATTTGAGCTCTTGCAATGCTGATTTCCTATTTCAAGTCCCACGCTGGATTATATCATTGCTGAGAGCCTGATCTGCCTCCTCAGTACTCTTTAAGCACCAGTGAAAACACAAAACAGAACATGATCTTCAAAGTGGATTAAGCTAAAGCAGGGCAAGATACTTACTCTAAACTAAGAGCATCGACACATAGAGCTTTTAAAAACCAGTTAATCCACAATATCTCTTCCCAAATAACTGCCTAGGAGTAATTCCACATATGGACAAACCATTACACCTGGTACAGCATTATTAGGGTGAGCCTGGTATGTAGGAGTCCAGCTCACTGGGAGCTGGGAGTGTGCCTGGTGCTGCACAGAATCCAAACCTGGTCCCTGCCAAGGGACTTTGTTTAATTATAAGAGATATAACACATGGGTGAAGGTGGCTGGATGGGAAGGGGTGTGGAAAATTTTGGTCAGTTTAACAAGGTGTTTTCATGACTATTCAATGCTGGTAGAGCCAAAAACCCAAGGGTTAGAAGGAGGTTAAAAGTGGTTGTACAGCAGTGTACAGATAATTACTGACCACAGCTTTCCTTTGGATGTTCTCTTCCCTGCAGAACTCACCATCCCCATGAGCTATTTAACCAGAGGCCTCTCCATACCCAAGCAGACCAAAGTTCCCTGGAAGCAGCTGTTTAGGAAGGCACCGATCTGGTAGGCAGCTGCATGCATTGGCCAGGCTGGGAGCATCCTCTTGCTTTCTCCTCTCTGGGCTTTCTTCTGCCTCTGTGGGTTTTGCCCACTTATTTATATATTTGAGAAGCAGAACCAGTTTTCTAATTCCTTCTGTATAAATAACTGAAAAGGTAAACTTGGCAAAGGTGATTTATGTTCTGTCCAGAGGACTGTCAGGCTCGAATGTTACTGGCAAATGTTTCTCGTTCCCAGGCTGTTCTCCCTGGATGAGTGCTGTGCTCCTCCGGAGTGATGTTTTCCACGGGTCTTGTTAGAACTTATTTATATATTTGAGAAGGAGAAGTGCTGCTCAGGGGCAATGGGTGGCACGGGCTGTGCTCTCATTGCTGGCAAACATCTTTTTAATGGCCATTTTTCCTTTGGGATGCTGCAGTGGGTACTGAAGCTCACTCAAGCGTGCTCCCAAGAGCTGTTTTAAGGCGGGGAGGATGATGGGGCTGCAGGGCAGCAAACCCATTCCTGCCTAGAATAACAATGGAGCTGATAACAAATCCCTAGAAAACCCTAAACAACACCCTCGGAGCAGGAGGGCTCTTGCAGGGCTGGAAGGGACCGGTGGGAAATGCAGTGCCATAATTAGCACTTTAATTAACCCCGCCTGGCCCCGGGGCTGTGCGGTGGGGCTGCGAAGGAACCAGCTGCAAGGAGAAAGCTGAAAGGAGTGGTTATCTGTGACAAAAACCTCAGGAAGACAAAAGGAGTGGTTATCCACGGGAAAAATCTCAGGGATTTCTGTTCGGAGCTGAAATAGCGAGTGCCCATGTCCCAGCCAGCATGACCTGTCACTGCTGATTGTTTCCTCTCAGCTCTGTATTTTCAGGGCTGTCATCATCGCTCAGCTCTCCACGGCCAGCACCTTCTTCACCCTCCTCTCCTGGCTGCCCACTTTCTTTAAGGAAACTTTTCCCGAGTCCAAGGTAGGTTGGCTCCAAAGCAGAGGCATTGCCATCCAAAGGAGCTGTGCTGGGTTCCTCCCAAGAGGGGATGGAGAGGGAGGAAGATGATGGCAGAGGGATTTGGTGAGAGTAAATCCTGGAGGAGGTGGGAGGTTTCCCTGTGGGGTTAGGAGCTGTGGCACCCCTGCACACACTTCTGGGGATCTCTCCAAGTTGCAGAGGTTTCTAGTTGCTTGTTTAGGGATGCTGAAGGGTGCAGGGAAGAGCAGGTTGTATTGAATTACAGACTGCTTTTCTTCTGAGGAAAATATAATTTTCAACTAGCACAAAGCTCATGACATTGTGCTGTTGCAGATAGCCACCATTCACTCCTAGTTTTTTTACAGGGTTTTTAACTGGAGTAACATTGTACAGCTTAGACCTGCTTTTGAAAATGATAATTATCATTAATAATGTGTACTTCAAATATACTACAGAAGCTCTCCTCTCCTCAGCACTAATGATACTCCCATTTTTCAGAAAGCCAGGCAGTACTCATCTGGGCTGAGAGCTGGTATTTTCATCAGAAACTCAGACAGTCTTCTCCACAATGGCTCTGTTAGGTTTTTACAATTTCCAGAGCTGCTTACAAATGCCTTTTCATATTACACATGTAAAGCTCTTTATGGCATACTTGATATTTATATTAAAATCATGTGTTAAACCAGCAAACATATTGTTGTGACAAGATCTGTGCACCTCGGGTAATGTGCTTGTGCAGCAGTAATTTACCATCTGTTAGGCATTATATCATGGTGCCCTTATGTAAGATGCTCTACAGAGTGCTCCTGCAGCTGATAATCACTCTGTGCAGTTTAAAACGGGGGCTGAGGCTGCTTGATTTTTAAGGATGGATGAGAATCCCGAATGTGGGGAACCTGTGTCACCTGCTGGCCAAAATCCCTTGCTGCAGGTGAGCTGTGCCACCTGAGTGAAGGTGATGGAGGCTTTGGTGAGGGTGATGGGCTGTGGGATGACACAAGGTTGGGATTGATGTGCTGAGCAGCCCCAGCTGTTAACAGAGAGCAGAAGCACCACCCCACAAAGCCCATGGGCTAACGTTGTCAAAAATAACCAAGATCCAAATTTCAAAGGCATGGAAAGATGCAGATGGACCCTGGTGTGATTTCCAGGAGCAGCTTTAACAAGATTATTCAAAAACAAGATTATTAAGCCTTTTCTTGCATCCCAAAGCCAGACAGGAAGGGGAGATGCCTCCACAGGGTGATGGGCTCTGAGCAAAGGGGAGATGCTGGGCATGATGGATGCATGGATGGAGGAGTAGGTTCAACCAGCTGAGATGGAATCCAGCCCAGCCCACACTGATTTCAGCTTCTGTGGGATCTGGACACCAAAGTGCCCCTGAGCAGCTGTAATCCAGCTGACCACTAATGGTCTGTGATTACAGCTGCAGCTCACTTAATTGAAAATAGGCTGAAGGATGTTGCTACCCATAATGTTACCTAATCCTGCCATTAGAAAATCCAGCTCTGCTCCCTCAGCCTCACACTGTAATGCTGCTAATGAACTGGAAGCTGCTGGAAATTTTGCCAGTAGTTTTGCTGGGCACCCACAGGAAACCCACAGTGAACTTCCCAGAGCTCTGTGGCTCCCCACCACATCATCTTGCTGAGCAGTTAACTTGGCCACATTTAATCCCTCTTTCCCAGAGTTTTCTGCCTCTCCCCTTGATGCAGCATTGCTGGGGAAGAAGGAAAGAAAAAAAAAACAGATCTACAAATGCTACAGCCCTGTGATGTACCTGCTCCCTTAAGAGCTTGGAGAGGGACATGGTGCAGCTGAGAGCTGGCTCTCAAAGGGGGTAGAGGTGCTGCAACAAGTCCTGAGTGCTTCATTATTTCTCCTTTCTACAGGTACCATGGACTGTCAAAATATTTGCAAGCAAACTCAGCTCTGACAACAAATCTCTCTTGATTTTCACTTCTTTTCAGGGTTGGGTGTTTAATGTAGTCCCTTGGCTGGTTGCAATTCCAACGAGCTTGTTCAGTGGATTTCTGTCTGATCATTTAATCAGTCAAGGTGAGAGCTCTGTGTGGCTTTTCCTCAGCTCTTATGTGATGTGGGAAGAGGACCTGGATGGGAGCAGGTGGGCTTGCTGGTAGGGACAAGACCCAGCAAATAGACAATGTGAGGTTTTGATACAAAAGCAAAAGAAATTCTCCAGTGTTCAAATCCCATCCACGTGTTTGGGGCTCCCTTTGACCTCATTCATAATATCCACCTGGAGATGAAATCTGGGCTTCTGAAATCTACTCATGTTGTAGTTTCCTGGCTGGACAACAAGGTGAGCTGTGCTTAACTCCAAGTGTCCCTTTCTTCTCCAGGGTACAAAACCATCACCATTCGTAAGTTCATGCAGGTAAGAGAGCTGAAGCTGTGGGAGAGGTGCCTGAGTTTCCAGTTAAACTCTGATTATGTGACAGACTAGACCTTGTATGGAGCTGGCTTGGGGGGTTATAGATGGAAACAGGGAAGATTTTCTGGCTTTGCACATTAATTGGTGGTCAGGATGTGTGAAAGGAAATCCAGAGGAAAACCCTGGCTGAGGAACAGAGCCTGGATTAATGGAAGCATTGAGCACAGTGAGTGCTCTGAAGGGGTTTTCTTTCACAACCTGTCCCTGGTCATTCCAAATGACCCCTTAGGTACTGAAGAAGTAGCAATAGAAGGGTGAACAGAAACAGAAATGCTGGGTGAGAACACAGTGTGTCCTCTGGTCTGCAGCATCACATCCCTCTGGACAGACCTCTGACACTGAAGGACCTTGGGGGGGAAAAAAAAGAGGAGCAGAGGGTGCACACAAATTCATGCCATGGGAAAAGGGAACAGTTTGTTCGTGGCAGGAGTTGCTTTCTTCCATACAGAAAACGTGCTGTGGTGTTTAATTTTCCCTTTTTTCCAGGTCATTGGCTCTGGTGTCTCAAGCATTTTTGCTTTGTGCCTGGGCCAGACCTCCAGTTTCTGCAAAGCAATAGTGTTTGCCTCAGCCTCTGTTGGACTGCAGACCTTTAACCACAGGTGAGGAGAGACAGTGGCCCTCAGCTCCCCTGCACATTTGGCATTTTGGGGTCTCAGAGGAGACATTTGGGGTCTCAGAAGAGAACAAGGGACTCTCTTGTGGGAACAAGAGCTGGCACTTGCCTGAGCATTGTGTTTGGGACCCTGTGAGGCTGGTGGAGTTTGGTGCCCCGTGGGTTGGAAGTAATCTAGCAAACCTCTAGCATGGAAGGGCTTGGACCAGCCAGTATGAGGGAAATGGAGCAGGAGGGGAATTGCATTTTGGCCCCTCTGAACACTTTGAGTTGAATTGTTTTCCTTCTGATACTCACCTGCTTTACTCTCAGCATCTCCCTTCTCCTGCCAGTGCCATTTCTTGTCCAGGACCTTTCCCTGTGTTTGACAAAGCAAACTGTGTAAGTGATGGAAAAGCAGTCATGTTCCATTCAAACAGCCATTTATTTTCCCCCCTCTGTTTCTCACCAGTGGCATTTCAGTAAATGTGCAGGACCTGGCCCCCTCGTGTGCTGGCTTGCTGTTTGGTAAGGATTCTGTGGGGTTTCTGTGCTGGACAGGTGACATCTGCTGGGGGGACATCAGGGTTTGAGCAGGAGCATCTCTGGGCAGTGTCTGCTCTCTGTGTGCAGTCTCAGCTTCCTTCTGGGATAAACCTGCCAGTGCTGGGGGCAGGTAACACCACCAAGGTGCCTTTTTTATATCTGTGAGGTGCTCTGCTGCACTCAGGGATGGGCTGGGGCTGTGTCAGTGGTCTCAGTTGTCCAGGGAATTCGTGGCTCTCCCATCCCTGGAAGTGTCCAAGGCCAGGCTGGACATTGGAGAAGGGCTAGTGGAAGGTGTCCCTGCCCATGGCAGGAGGATGGAATGAGATGAGATTTAAGGTCCACCCCTGCTCAAACCAGTGATTCCATGATCAGAAGGGCATTTTACCCAACATGCAGATCAGGGTTTGGTGGGAGCTGTGATTAAACTGCTCGTGTCTGTGGGTTTTCACAATTTCTTTTCACACCTTTTCTTTCCAGGGGTTGCAAATACAGGTGGAGCCCTCCTGGGTAAGTACTTTCCTGCAGCTCATCCTTTCCTGTCCCTGCAGAGGGCAGGATCCAGCCCAGAGCCTTTGCAAGAGTTTCTCTTCTCTGCAGGTGTCATTTGTGTGTACCTGGCTGGATACCTGATTGAGACCACTGGCTCCTGGATTTCTGTTTTCAACCTGGTGGCTGCTGTGAACAGCATTGGGCTCTGCACCTTCCTCCTGTTTGGAGAGGCCCAGAGGGTGGACACACACTCTGTGTATGTGGATCTTTAGAGATGAGCCCAAGGAGCAGCTGAAGGACAGGACAGTGTCACATCTATGGATCATTCTTGCACAAGTGCCAAAGAACGTTTTACTTTTTTTTTAGGTGTTTTAAAAGGAAAAAATATGCTGAAACCAAGTACATAATGGGTCTGGATGAAACCCATGGGAGAAAAGAAATTTAGAGTTCATTTTTTTGCTCAGGGCTGTAGCTGGTGGCTTGCAGAGCCATCCAGCTCAACATTTCCAGTGAGGATGTGCTCTGTGGGACCAGTTTGTCCCAGTCTGTGTCTCGTGGACAAATCCTTGTGGCCAAAGCAGCTGACCTGGCCTGTTTCCCAAGGCTGCTGTGGTTCCATGCCCTCTTGAGGGGAGCTGCTTCTCCCTGTGGGAGTGGGGCTCCCATGCTCTGCTGTCCTGGGGCCACCTGGCTCTGGGGCTGCTGTGCCACCAGGTGTCCTCTGAGGTGTGACAGGAGCATCCCAACGAGTACCTCTGCCCTTAACCCACGTGTGCCTTCGTTCTGCAGCAGGTTCCCAGGGCTGTGAGCTGAATTCCAGGCTTCCTTCAGGGGATGTTGGCTGGATGTGTGCCCTGCAGCCAGGGCCATGGGGCTGTGTCAGTGCTGCTGTCCTGGAGCAGGGAGGGGGCTCCAAGCCAAGCCTGGCTTTGTTCAAGCACCCAAGATCTCCCTTCTCTCCCTGATGGCTTCACCCCAGCCCTGAGCCCAGGTGCAGCTCCACCATGAGAGCAGAGCTGAGCTCAGGTCAGGCTTAGCTGGGCTGACCTTGCAGTGCAGCAACAGCTGAGGACTCCCTAACGCTGTGAATGTATGGGAAGAACTGGTCACACTCTGTGCTGTGGATCTACAACTCCCAAATGCTTTCTGCATGATTACATGTGTCCCCCACGTGCTCTCAAAGGGCTGAGGGAGACTTTCCAAAGAGCTTGGCATGGGCAGGTTTTGTTTCTATGTTAAGCATAAATCAAATTTCTGCATCGGGCACCCACAGGGATGTGGATCCCTGTGGTTCCCAAGAGGGAAATACTTGGCTGTAGACACCTCTGAGCCTGAATGTCTTAAAGTTATTTATAAAGATTTTAAAATTTAAGCATCAAATCCTATATTTTATGTACTTGAGGCCTGATTCTGCATGCTTGTTTTGAGTGGTGCTCCCACCACATCCAACGCTATTTCTCGAAGGGGAGGATCTATCAGCCCCCAGTGTTTGGTTCTGTAGGATCAATTGTAAAGGTGAATTTCATATTAAAGCAATTTATTGCTTCTCCTCCAATCCCTTGATTGCAGCCTGAAAAGATCTCTTGGGTTCCTCTAGTGCTTACCAGAAAACTCAGGCTGAGAAGCAGGTTTCACAAAGACCTTGCAGTGTAGGAGAGCTATAGGATCAGGTTAAAAAAAATCCCATTATCCTCTTCCTCACCTTTTTTTTTGGCCAAATTTCTTCTTGGAAGACCTGTTGGAGCCATGTAAAGTTTCTGAATAGCCTGATTTGTAGTGAAAATACTGACAGCATTTTAATTGCAGAGACACTAATGGGCATCACTAAACTGAGCTGAGCCACTTACTGAGCAGAGTTAGAGACAAGGATGCAACTGCCTGATGTCTCCCCAAGAGAATAAAGAGTCAATATGGCCTGACTGGGGACAGAGAGATAAGAAAATATTTTATTTTTCTCCTTCTGTGCTCTTTTTTCTCTGAAGGCCATTTGCTACCATAGGTGCCACTCTGTATTGGGGTGCTGCAGAGCCAGGAGCTGGGAAGGGTCAATTGGGAAGAACACCCAGTAACAACAAACACAAACACAGCCAGGCTTGCCAAAGAGGCCTGAGGCAGTGCAGCCATCTCTGTCAGCTTGTCCTTTGTCCAGTCTGAACAGATTGCTTGCATGGCCTTTTCTATAGAAAATAAAAAAAACAAACCCTCATGGGTTTTGTGGGGTTTTAGAGTATCTTCCCTGGCCATTCAGTGCTGCAGGTCAGGAGCACAGGGAGTCAATTCTGGTTCTCTTTGCTGTTTGCACCATTTCTTGTGGAGAAGTTAATGAGTTGAAATCACTCACGTTCAATCAGGCTGCTTGGCCACCCCTTGGATCTGCCAGCTGGGAAATTTGGAACTGATCTTCAAAGGAAAGTGTTTGGCTGTGCCTTCTCTGTGAATCCAGCAACATTCCAGTGAGCTGTCCAAGTTATCTGTCTCTGTAACTGGCTAAGAAGTTAAATGTTTGACCTACACTTGAGGCTTTTGTTTCATCATCATACCTCTTCAGTGCAGTATTGAAACCGTTTTTGCATATCTGTACTGTTATTTGTTTAAGCCAAAGCTTGTGGTCTGCGAGTTTTTCCTATGGAAGGACCTAAAAAAAATAAAGGCAGCAAATCATTTGCAAACTGTGGTTTTCCTTTGACTGCAGAGGTGTTAATTTGTGTGATCAGTGAGGGACAGAGGAGTATATTTGATGTGATGAACTCCCGGGGGAGGCTGTGCAGGAAGAGTATCTGGGCTGGCAGATTCTCACAGCATCCTCACGGGTACTTGTACATCAGACTCAGAGTTCATCCAGCTCCATCTTCTCAGTGATTTGGGAAAAATGAATGAAAAGCTGCATTCTGCAAAGGTGTGGACAGTAAAGCATCAGCAGCCATGATCCAATATCACTTGTTAAGAGCAATGACACAAACGAAGTGATTCTTGGGTGAGGTGGGACACACTCCACAGATCACCTTCCACATGGCAGTCGTGCTAAAGCACAAATAAAAATACATTTACACCTTTGCATATATCCTCGCTGACAGATTTGAGCAGATGCCAACAGAGGGAGCTGTGAGATCTGGGATGTGGCCGGTGACAGTGCTGAGCCCAGCCCTGGCACAGCTGGCACAGCTGGCAGAGCCTGGCCCTGCTGGTGGCTCTCATGGCTGGAGCTGCCTTTGGGAGCCCCAGGATTTGCTGGCCCAGCATTCACTTTCACCCCTCACAGGACAATTGTAGTTACTATAGGGTGGAAAAGTTTTGGACACATTTTAAAAGGAGAAATAGCCATTAAATGGATTCTAACACCTCATCCATAGGGTCATGTAATCAAGAGAATCTTTCTAAGTGCTGTAGACCCCTTTTAATTTTCTCATTAATGTGTTCAGAAAAAAAGCCAACATGAAACATGGTGGCATGAAAATGATGCTGAGGAAAATTGAGTGGAGTGCAAGTTATCTTCAACTTTCCCTGTCTTTTTGCTCCCCTTACAGAGGTACCAACCACCTCTGACATGCACATTTGAGCTTTTTTGACCTTTTAGGTAATTTAGGTGATTTAAAGCTTTTCGNTTGAGCTTTTTTGACCTTTTAGGTGATTTAAAGCTTTTCAGTTCCAAGAAACCACAGATCCACCTTAAAGCCTGCTCTTCTTCTTCAACATGCAGAACCTGAGAGAAAAGAAGGGTTTCGGTTTTTATTAAACATTTTCTGTCTTTTTTTTTTCCCCCTTTCCTTTCTAAAGTCTTTTTTTTCTGCCACATCTCTTAAATTGTCAGTGTCCCAGGTTGGATCTCAGCTTTCCAACCTGCCCTGAGCAAGCAGGGGCAGGCACAGTGCAAAAGTGCCTTAAAGGCTGATCAGTGACAGGCACCTCCTATTGCTGCTGGGGGTTGGTTTGTATTTAAATTATTTGGGATATGTTCCATAGCTGGCTGGAGATCATTAGAAGGATCCTGTTTTATTGCAGTTTGCATAACACTAAATCAATAAATACATTCAAGCAGATGGAAAGCAAAACACAGGAGGAAAGTAGCACTATTTGGAGGAGAAAAGGGACAGCTGAGAGCACTCCTCACTGGTGGTTTTGCCTGGAG
The DNA here is from genome assembly GCA_013400855.1 of Buphagus erythrorhynchus. Classification (NCBI taxonomy): domain Eukaryota; kingdom Metazoa; phylum Chordata; class Aves; order Passeriformes; family Sturnidae; genus Buphagus; species Buphagus erythrorhynchus. The sequence goes on along the minus strand of VZTT01007772.1, from coordinate 41,225 downwards.
TACACAAGCAGATGCTCTCCCAGCAGAGAGCTGATCTAACATCCACCTGGCAGCTCCCCAGGGCTGGGACATGCCCCAAAGACAGCAGCTCTCAAAGGGCACCCAGCCCTCTAACAAGCAAAATATCACCATTTATTGCAGCCGTGACCTACTGCACGGCAAGTAATGAGGAATTTTCCATTTCAAACTTTAATGCAATAATTAAGATGTCCATTAAGGTCTTTACAGTTTGGCTGATTGTAATTAAAAATGGGGTGATGGGGGGGAGCAATGGCAGGGAGTTGCAGTCCAGGACTTCAAGCTCCCACCACAGCTTCATGTGCTCTCTCTTTTCTTCTCTCTTTGGTTTCTCTCTTCAAAACAATTTCTGGTTTGGGTTGTAACTGTCCCCAGAGCATGAAAAAACACATGAAGAACAGTCCTAGTTCCCACAAGTACAACTTGGGTTTAAAAAAGAGCTTTTACCTTCTACCAACACCTCCAAAGTCCTGATCCCCCTGCAGTGCAGTTTGTGGGGGTGTCTCTGAGCAGTGCCAGGAGTTTTATGCTCCAGTTGTTTTCCAGACTGGTGTGGCTCCTGCTTACACAGTTCCTGGTGCAGGATTAAGGGTGGGGTAGGTTTTAATCCAATAATGGAATGAGATGAAACCCCCATATAAGCCCACATCTTCCAAAGTGTCTCTGCTCCTGGGAGGCCAAAGTCCCATTATCCAGTAATTGGATTTGGCCTTCTAAAACAGGACTGAAACACTATAAAATTTTGTTCCCAAATCACCAGATTTTTGCAAAGGATTAAGAAAAATTAATGATTTGACTGAGGAAGTCGCTGCCAGAAAAGCTTTGGCTGATCCCTTGAATCCCTTCCTGAATTGCTTTCCCCTGCTCTTTACAATTCCCAATATATGGGTGACTCGCTCTTGTGTCTCCAAACACAATGCTGGGCATGATCTTGTGCAGCTCTGACATTCCCTATTCTCTAAAAAAATGTTTTTCATTTCAGCTCCAAAGGAAAAAAAGATTGCAATCCCACTTCCATGGAAGACAATGGCAATGAACACGTGTAGCAATTACCAGGAGGATTTTACACAAAGAATTAGCAACCTACTCATGCATGTCCTGCATTCTCATTAAAGGCAAACTGTCTGTGGGTGACAGGGGATTTTCCTGTGCAGCCATCTAGGCTCGTTGCAGCTGTTAAATTCCTTTCATGTCGGGTTTCTCGCCCCTTTCCTACCAAGTTTCAGACAAACCCACTCATTTACAGCCTCTCCCTTGTGCAAGCTACAGGTGGGGTGGATGCTCCATGAGTTTCATCCTCAGCCCTTCAGATGCTCAGAGCTGCTGTGGACCCTGGCTGGACACAGGAGCCTTTCTATATTTTGCTTTAATTTTGCCCCAAACGTGCCCACAAACCTGGTGTCACAAATTTCCTGGTTTCAGTCACTTGTGTGGTTTTGCTGCTGAGCCAACCTATTCCTCAGAGCCTGCAGATCTCCCTCCAGCTCCTCCATTCCCCTGCCCCATTCCACAAAACCCCTTGGCAGGTTTTGGGGAGCAGACAAGGCCCCCACGTGTCCTCAGGCTCATGGGAGGGAGGATGTGTCCTCTTATTGTGCATCCCAGACCCTGGTCAGTCACTGGTTATTTAGCAAAATAAACCCCCTGAATAAGAAGTATTATCAGCAGGAGCATAATCAGATATCAGAGAGGAGGTCTTCAGATGAGTAATTTATTGAGATCTCTTATTTAATTTTATTTCAGCCCATCTGGAGCACAATTGTGCTTTGGAAAGGGCTGGAGGCTGCAGTTCCCACTGCAGGAGCCACCTGGACCAGCCAAGCTCAGCATAAACTCCTGTCCTTGCAATCTCATTTTACAGAAGCCTCTAAGTAGGACAAGCACTGCAGCCAAGTGGTGACCTGAGGAATGTTTGCACAGCCCTGGGCTGTCCTGCCAGGAGAGCCAGGGCTGGTGGAACACGGGCTGCTCTGCTCCTGGACACAGGGTTTGGCTCCAGGACCAGGACAAACCCTTTCATGTTTGGTGCCTGCTCTTTGGGGATTTTGTGCCTGCAGTCAGCTGGGAGTACAACATTTAAATTTTGCTTTAGCACCCACCCTTTTCTGGCAGGTTTAATGCAGAGCTAAAAACTAGAGCATGAGTAAGAAATTACATATTTTGGCATTTCCCAGGGCTTCGGTGTTTGCAGGTGAATCTTTACCACTTGCCTGTAAGAACATGTCACTGCTCTCACACCAAAGACACAGTTTTCTCTCTTTTCCTTAAGTGCAGTGCCAATTTTTTATCCTCTTCTGTTCATCCTCTCCCTCCTCCTCCTCCTTGGAGATTTCTGGATTAAAGAATAAAGCAGTGAATTGATTTCCTGAACGTGCATTAGAGAGGATTATTCCAGGAGATTCATCCGTGTTTGGTGGATTAATATTTCCAGGGAAGCAGCTCCAATCTCAGCCAATACTTCTCTCAACATAGCCCAAAATTCCTTTTTTAGGCAAGAAGGAGCATTGGAAAAGGCAGGAGACAGAGAGCAGAAGTTCTTAGGACTGGTATTTGAGCTTTGGTATCTTTTGAAACAACAGGAATCCTCATGTAAATATAATAAAGGTTATTTGTGTGAATTCTGTCTTTTCTTTACTCTGCTAATAATAAAGAATAAAACCAGACACATGCCAGGCAGGCATAGAAGTCACTCCAGCACCAGGGAAACAAGGAGAAATCTCTGTGCAGCATCACTTGACACCAGCAGCACCCTCTGAGAGAGGGGCACAGCATCCAAATGAAATGGGGCTCTATCCAATTAATTAATTAATTTGGCCTCTGTGCTCTACACAAACATAGCAGATCAAGGGCCTATTACATTATAAGAGTGATCTGGGAAGTCTTATAGCAATGCATATCTCTGAATGATGCTTCAGAGGTAACAACTAAAGCAGAGCCAAAGCTCCCTCCCTCCTGGTCTCTCCTGCACGTGGAGGAGATACTGCTTGTAATTGAGCAGAAGAGGCAAAACCTGGTCCCAGGAGAGGTGGAGATGAGTCAGCCCCAAACCCTAATTGAGACCTCTGAGACCAGTCTTTAGATGTCAAGCAGCTGGGCAAACAATGGTGGCTCCTCAGTGGTGCTTGGATTGATCAGCTGGGCTGCCCTTGCAGCTTTAACAGAGCTTGGTCTGGTGATGGCCAAAAGAAAAGAAGAATGGAATAAAAAATTCAGGTGTTATGAGGGAGAGTAAAGGAGAATAGTGAAGGAAAGGATTTTCGTTTTCATGCTGCCCTCCAAGCCAAGGAAGCACTGGGTGTCACAGCCACACTCCTCTGAGTCTGAAATTCTTGGATTCAAGAGCTGGTTTGATTTTTGCTTCCAGTCTCAGCCTAGGAGGACCAGAGCAAGAAACCATGAAGTGCCAAAAACAATCATCTACATGTCTGTGAACTTGGGAAAAGAAACAGGACCACTGCCTGGCTCAGTACAAGGGGTGGGAAAAGCTGAAGGGTGGGGATGGGGGGAAGGATGGAGCTCCACCTGCCTGAGATGGATCCCAGCACTCAGGGCAGGAGATGAGAATGGGGGATTTTAACTCCTGGCCAGGAGGCTGGGACAGTGGTGTGGGTGTGAAAATCCCAGTGGTGATACATCTTACCCCTCCTTATCTCCCTGCTTTAGTCTGGCTCCCAGGGATGATGTTTGTCTACCCAGGGCCTTCAGGCACATTTGGACAGGAGACACCATCCCTGGCAGAGACCCCAGAGAGAGCAAAGCAAGAATTTGAAACAAGCAACAAACAGAACAAATGGATTTGCATTTTTTCAGAGCCACCAGGAATCTGGAGGAATAATTTTTCCAGCTGATACTCAGCACTCAGCAGTAAGGACATTGCCTGGTGTGCCACTGTTCTGGGACACTGAAATGCAGAAACATGATCTGACACAAAGAATAAGTGCAAACCACATGATTTATTTATTAGTTCCCTCACATGATGAGTGTTAGCTCATGCCTCAGCAGTGCACTGCCAACAGGCAATACAAGGAGTGTTATCTTGCTCAGCTTCAGACAGAAACTTCAAGTTTAGACACACATTGAAACATCTTTTTGTGGTTCCTCATGTTTTCTTTCCTTTTATTTTCCTGCAGGAATCACAGTAATCTCCCTTCCTTGTCTCCATGGCAGAAGTATCCCACACCAAGTCATCATCTTTTTTTGCTTTCTGCAACAAAAGCAGAATATGAGACTTCTCTGTACCTCTGAGTACCTGAACAGGGACAGTTGTTTCTCCCAATTTCCAGCTTTCTGCAAATAATGTTATTTCTCTAAAAGATTCCTCCCCCTCCCCAAGATCTGCCCGAAAAAAACATCTCTTCAAACAAAACGTTTGGGGTTCAATTTGGAAATACTCCTCGGGAATTTCTCTTGGGCTCATTTTCCAAGTGTTTTGAGTGGAAAACTTCAACCAGATGGCGCCCAAGAGAGCTCTGCTCCCCTCTGCAGTTTCCAGGTCTGATATAACTTATCACCAACTGCAAAACTGCTTTTTTTCAGGCTGCTTCTTGCAACAGCCCTTACCAGCACCCCCTTGGAGACACAGCTCTGTAATCAAAACTGCACTGGGGAAGTGATTCCTTTGACCAGGGCAGTGAAACGCAGTGTTCCTTAAATCCCAAAAATTTGTACAGAGCTGGGGAGGCACCTGGGGCCTCTCCCTGCTTCCCACTGTGGTTTTACTGCAGGGAAGGGAGAGAAAACAGGAGTGCAAGGCAAAGCTCAGCCCTGGGAGAGGAAAGAGCTGCCTGTGAGCCCAAGGGCTCGCCCAGGCTGGGTGTAAATCCTCTCCTGAGCAGCAGCACTGCTTGCTTGATAAACGATGCTCCAGCCTGGAGTGTCGAAAGGAAAGAAAAATAAAAAACCACTTTTTTTCCCCCTCCTACTTCTCTCTAGTTATTTTTGACAAGCTGGAAGAGGAGAGGGGGAGAGGGAAAGGCTGAGGCATGTTTGATATACACTTTTGACGGAGCTTTTACTTTATTATGTTTAATTGAAAAGTGTTAACGCCGTCCGACATGAATATTCAGCTGATGCCTTTTGGTGCCGTTCCAGGAGTTACGATCGCCTGTGATTCCACTACAGCTTCTCAGCACGGAGCCCTGTCAAAGCCAGAGTGACAGTGGGGAAGCTATTAATTGAAATAGCTTCATTAATTAGTAATTAACAGCAGGGTAATGACTATGTCACACATCGTATTTCAATGAATGCCCTTCATGTGTTATGGGGCTTTTAATTAAAGAATATGCATTTTAATTAAAGGCAAGTTTGGCCCTTTGGCCTCTGGAATACAAAAGATGTTTCTAACTTTCAAGGCTGGGAGGAGGAAACGTTAGTGTGGGGAAAACCAGGCTGGGTGCAAGTCCTTTCAAAGTTAAATCCCTGGTGCTGCTATGGCTCCAGGATGGGTGAGGAAAAGCTGCTGTGTTTGTAGGGTCTGTGGGGAAAGCTGGGTCCAAGAAAACCCCAACCTGGCACCCAGGGTGTCACTGGGAGCTGCTCTGCACTGTGTTTGACCCAGCAGCTGCATTTGTGTCCAGCTGAGGGAAAGTCCAGGGATGGGGGATTTTGGATAGGACAGCACAGCCCCCATCCTTCCTGGTGGTTCCTTGGGAAGAAAGTCCCTGCCCCTCCTGAGACATGCACAGGAGCTGGAGAGGATCATCTCCATGAACCAAATGGAATTAATTACACCAGAATTTAGTCTTTGTTCATTCCACTGATTAGGATTTGCTCCCTGGGACTGGAGTGGGCACGGCATTGGTTTCTCTCTAAGCACAGCTCTCTCTGGAACCATTCCACACATATGGTGGGAAAGGCAATGGGGAGGTTTGAAATACATGGACTATACAATGAGCATCAGGGGAAAGTTTAGGAAAACAAATCCAAAGTGCCTGAGAGCTCTTTACAGTCCCAAGCAAAAAAACCTTGAAACCCCACGAAACAATAAAACCTCAACCCAACCAGGCTCACCCACCAAAAGGGTTACTTTACATTGGGATCAAAAATGCATTTATGTTTTTAAACAAAAAAACTTCAAACTGGCCCCTTTCAAAAGTAAACTCTGCTCCCCTGACATCCTGATCTGAAGGACTGAAGAGAAGCTTCCCAAATGTGATGAGGATTAGATAAGTGAGACATTGCATTTCAAAGAGAAAATGGCACTTCAAAGGCAGCTCCAGCCCATATTGAAGTCCTCACTCAGGAGGGCTCCTGCCTGGGGGGATCAGGCAGGATCAGGCTACTGGGGGAGAGGATGGGAAGGGCAAGAGACAGCCCCACATCCTCATGAAGGCACCTGGCATCTGCATCAGGACAACAGAGTTTTTGGGAAGCTCATTTGCCTCTCCCAGCTAATGATGCTGATTGGAAAGACCTTGCTTTGCCCTGTGCTGCTGAAATGTCAGCAGTGTAATTGTGACTTTAACCTGTCCCAGAAGTGAATTTAATAAAGAACTGAGAGCATCTTCTGCCTCCCCACCTGCCCATTGCCAGAAGGTGTTGAGTGAGGTATCCTTTATCTTGCTGTTACATTCCCAGTGTGTCTGGGGATGGCCAATCCCTCCAGCAGCACAGGCTGATCCCTCCATCCCTCACACCATTTCCAATGAGCAGGCCAAACGTTGTCTCAATTTATGTGCTGCAGAAGAAATTGTGATAAAACTGAGTCATAAAAGCCAGTAGTTCTACCAGGTGAAGATAATTTATGCTACCCTTCAGGCTAAAATATAGCCCTCTGCTTGCACTACAGCACTGAACTCCTCCAGCATCTCTTCAGCCTCATCAGAGAGGATGCAGAGAGATCTGAGAGTTCCTGACACCCACCAGCACTAACTGAGCCCACCCTGGGTCTTGGCATGGACCAAACCCTTCCAGCCCCCCCAGTGCCCCCATGGATGTCATAGCTGGAAACTGGGCACCAAGCTGGGCCTTGGTGGCTGTGGAGCAAAACAGGGAGATGCACAAGAAATAGAGTTTGGAGCACAGTGGACTGGGATGGTGAGAGACCATCTGCCAAATCCCTTCTGCTGCTCGAAGGAAATCCGTGGGGAAAACAAGCGGATGTCGAAATTCAGAGTTCAGCTTTGGAGGAGAGGGCTGGGGGGAGGGAAAATGTGTGAATCACTCAGGGTATCCAAGTATGGTAATTAATGTTAATAACATTAAATAATTTAAACGGACAAGCAGTATTTTATTTTATATTTCTTTGGCACTTTTACTGGTGTCACAGTGGGTTTGTCCTTGTGCCTTGGATCAGTAAGATCCCATTCACTGTGAGGAAAACCAAGAGTGACTTCAGGGTGAGTGATTGTTATAAAACCATCTATTTTTCTTTTAATATTTCCCAAAGCAAAATTCTAGGTTTGAAATTCCTATCTAGGAATGTAAATTGTGCAGACAGGAGCGATTTATTTCCTTTGCAACAGCAGGGATTTTGTACAATTGTGGGAAGATGGACCATGTTTCTGTTCTCCACTAAGGTCTCTGTGTATACATTTTGCTGTTACACTTGCTCAGACACTAAGAACAGCACATTTTAGACATATTTTCACCTTTTAGGCTCTACATCCCCTGGATTTGGTCTTACAACCTGTACTAAAGTTCTGACCAAGCTGGAAGGGAAGGTGCCATCACATCGTGTGTTATAAAAAGCCTTTGGTTTCACCAGGATTGCTGTTAAAGTGCTTCTGCTGTGCTCAGCTATGTATAAAGTATGGAGAGTGGGTTTGTCTCCTGAATATGGCTGCTTGGAAAATCAAGTATGAATTTTTATAAGGAAAATGGCTCCCTATGTAAACAAACCAAAGCTCTTTGACAATTCTGCCCATGGAAAAGTCATCAAAGTCCAGTCAAACCCCTGTTCAGATGGAATGAAGGTGGAGGATAGGAGTCTGGCAGGTCTCTGTGTGAAATCTTGGCCACAACTTTCCTTTTTGTTTGCAGACACAGCAAGAAAGCCCAGCCTGGGTGTGACCCACCCTGTGCAGAGTTTGGTCTCGGTTTGTGGCAATTTGAGATTTGGGGTTGATGATCACAACACCACAGAAGGGTTTTTTTGGGAGGGACCTTAAAGATCACCCAGTGCCACCCCCTGCCATGGGCAGGGACACCTTCCACTGTCCCAGGCTGCTCCAAGCCCCATCCAACCTGGCCTTGGACACTTCCAGGGATGGAGCAGCCACAGCTTCTCTGGGTACCCTGTGCCAGGGTCTCATCACCCTCACAGGAGAGAATTTCTTCCCAAAATCCAATCTAAACCTGTTCTCTGACAGTGTGAAATTCTGGGAGCAATCTGGTCTAGTTGTGTGAGTCTCCCATGGTAAGAAAGACAGACCTGCTCTATTTACAGGTTTAAGTGAAATCCAAACAGCCCCAAAATGAACTGAAAGCCCTGTAAACGCCTGACCTTGCCCTGCTCTCCCTCTGCTGCTCCACAGCTCCAGGAGGGACCCACCCTGGCCCTTTCTTCCTCTGTTTTTTTTCTTTTTTCATGCCTTGTTTGTTGTGTACCACAAGTCGCCTCATCACTTTCAAATCAAACGTCTTCTTCCTTTCTGCTCCCAGAAATTAAAATGTGGCAAGGTCTTTTTCTTTTTTCTTTTTTCTTTTTTTTTTTTTGTGTTTTGTTTTGTTTTGTTTTTTTTTGAACAGCAAGATTAAAAGTCTTTTGAAGAATAATGTTTTCCTAAGTTTTAGCTGACATTCAATTTTAATGACTTTTTAAACAAAGTAACTATTAACTGTGCATCGTTTTATAGTTTCCTGATGTCTGACAGGTGTTTTTGCCCATGTGGGAAACAGATGCTAATAACATTTTCCCTAATAGCTCATAAATAATAAGCATTTAGCATTTTCCTTTGTATACTGCTCTGTCAATAGACAATTTACTTTTCAGAAGCCACAACATTTTCCTGTCAATCAGTTTTAGCCTCGGGCACTTTTTGGTGATTAGAAACCCCTTAGAGAGCGAGAACTCCAAATTAGTTTTAAATAAAAAATAAGAATATTCATGCTGTTGAACATCTAAAGGTAAAAAAAAAAAAAGAGAGAGAGAGAGAGATCTGGGTACATAAATATCACTGGTGGGGTATTAATACTTCATAGAACTGGAGTGACCAACTGCTCTCAGGAGGAATGCTGCAAAGACAAGCACATGACACAAAGAAAGTAATGTATGCTGGAGAAAAAGAACTTTTTATTAAATGAAAAAAAAGTAATTTTGGGGTTTGCTAAAAAGCTTTAGCTCTAGGAGAATGATATCACCTTCTCATTTGGAAAATAAGCAGCAAATCTATCACAGCGCTTGGCGCCTACCACGGTGTCTCACTCCTTTGATGTGCCTTGGATCTCACCATGACATTTTGTCTCTTTCCAGAAGAGGGATGGGGTGAAGCCAAAATCTCTCCCTCTGAGGGAGGAGCAGATGCAGAACTGGGGAGCCCTCAGTGGTAGGCACGAGAGCTAGGAGGTGGCTGCAGGACCACGGGGACCTCGTGGAGCAGGACCAGCTCTCCAGGCAGTTGTCAGCTGCTGGCTCAGCCCTGCACAAATCCTGCCCTTCCCACCATCACAAGGGCCAGAGAAGGGCACAGGTATTTCCTGTCAAACCTTTCAGGCCCCACTGTAACATCTGTGCAACTCCCAGGTAAAAACATTTCTAATAAACTCCATTTAAATCAAACTTTTCCTCTCGTAAATCACAATAAATAGCACTTTGGAAAAAGTAGACATTTCCTTCTAGAAAAATAAGAGCCTTGTGCTCCAGGATTCAAACCTATTTCTGGTGGTGCTGTGTTCAGATTTCACACTGGCTTTGCATCACCAGACTTGGTCACATCAGTGTTTTGGGGGTTGTGGGACCTCTGGCAGAGCTCTGGTCACAGCTGGAGACAGGACACCAATATGGATAGAGAATGGCTCCTACACAGTTTGGCCTTTTCTACATAAATGAGCTGAAATTCATGGATTTCACTGTTCATTTAGCCTTACATCATCACACTGCATTGCAATCTGCAGCTCTTCTGCCAAATTCATTTTCTCATCCATTTTCCCAGAGAAATGGAGTGATGCAACCTTTGCCAGCCAGTACAAGAGCCAGATTTCTTTTTTTTTTTTTTAAGAGAAAGTGGCCTCATTTATTCAAACATATTGACCTGAAACTATGCACACTGACATACCTGCAGCTGCACTGAACACCAGTCAACCCAGGGGGTCTTAGTTAATCAAATGTAAACGTGAATATTGCAGTGACATAAAATGCAAGTATCACAGAGATACAAGACAAAGGGTCAGACACTGGCTTGGTTCTTCTGGTTGATTTTTCTCCTTGCATGAAGGGAAAGGAAACTTTTGCTCTCCAATGAAATAGTTCCTCAATACCCAAATGTGACTTTTCCTTCAGGAGCAGCAGTGTCACACCAAACCCTTGTGGAGGGACAGCTACAGAACGGCTAAATGACTTTCCTTGGATTTAGCATCAGCACTGAGGTGAGGAAACCTGGACTTCTCTAAGCAATTCAGGCTGCCTGGCTGCCCATGCAGAAGGCAAACATGCCTGGTGTTTCAATTCACATGTGGTGACTCTCTAATAATAGGGGTGTTAATTGAGAGCAGAATAGCCCGAGCAGGTGAGTAACAATTAGCTGAGGCTGCTGCTTTTAGCAAACACACCATGGCACATCTCTAGGCTGGGAATTACTTTTGCATAGCTAATTTTCAAAGATAAAAGGTGGCTGTTCTGGAAGCAAAAGGGCTTCTGGCACCAGGCTGGGGTGTTGTGTTATCCCTCACCACCCCAGAGGAGTTCCAGCCAGGAGCCCTGGCATCACCAACTGCCCGGGGCTGGTTTTGTTCAACACCTTCTGGACCTTTCCCAGCTTGACAATGTCCTTCAAGAACTTCTTGCTAGGATTAGTTGGGAGGAAAGCAAGCTTCATGGTTGGTACTGCTGGGATCACAACTCTTTTTCATGGTCTGGGTGCTGATGGAGCACCAAAACCTGGGAGAAGTTTGGAGATTTGCTCTGCAGATGGTGCTGGGTGGGAATTGTCACTGCTGAGTGCTAGGTGTAAAAGGCTGGAAAGAAACCTGAAAGACTCATGACACCTTTCTGTCTGTTATTTTTCATTCATTTACTCCTTGGTAATCATCTCCCACCCATTCCCACCAGTTCCAAACCCTTTATCAGCTGCTTAGGCTCCTGCATGGGAAGAACAGTTCAAGCCAATCTCCTTGGCCAACCTCAACCTGAAAAGGAGGAAGAAGCTCTTAAAACCCACACACATGCTTATGAGAACTTCTCTTGTACATCAAAGTGATGGAGAGGAATCAGAATAATCTCAAGGAGCTATTTCAGCACATTAAACCCCAATTCTTTATACTCTCAAATTATGCCTGGTTCTGGCTTTCTCCCTTCCCATTTTTTTTGGGCTTACAACACTCTAAAAGGTAAGCTGCCCCAAAAGCTACCTTGCTAATTTTTCCTCTCTGAGCAGTTGGGTTGAAACATATGCCATTAGACCTGATGTCCCCAGCTAAAACCCCTGTCACATCACTAAATATTTTAGCAAACAAAAAATTTTTTAAACACGCGGCCAGATGTCCACATTGACATAGTGCTTAAGGCGTTTGACTGATAAAAAGCCAGGCCCCTTGGTAAGTGGGGATTTAAAAACATGTCCTGAGGCAAGTGTGCGATATTAAAAACATCCTGGGCTCTTTTGTATGGAGATTTGCATACGTTGAGGTTTTAAAGAGAGTGTCCATCTGTCACTGAGCATTCTCCCAATACAACAAAGCATCAATAAATATTTTGAACCACAGTCACTTTTCAGCAGGCACCAGCAAGGAGGCAGAGAGGTTTCAGCTGGGATATCCATCGCTTTGTGCAATAAAAGGAGCTGCAGTTTCACTTGGAAGTGGTGTTTAATATTTATGAGGATGACAGCCCTGTACAATTACAGAACTACAACCTGGCCCTTGGGTGATTCCATAAAAAGTATCAGCCAGACAGAGCAAAAAAATCCCCTCAAGCTTTTGTTCTGGAAAGTCGGGATGCAGTGATGCACCACGATCGTGCCTCAGCATGAGTGGCACCCGCTTGCAACACACATGGCAGCAGGCTGGCTCCAGGTCTCTTGGAGGGATGGAAAGATTTCTGCCAGATTTAATGAGCTCTGGACCAACCTGGATGCAGCTGAATTGTCACCAGAGTGAAGGAAATTCACTGTTCTTGGTGTATGTATTGTGAAGAAAGGGTCAAAAATTCACCTGGCTGCAGTGCTGTTCAGATCCATGGCAGCAGTGCTGGGTTTGGCTCCTTGGATTTGAGACAATGCTGTGATTTAAGGCTCAGTCTGGAATGTGAGGAAAGAGAATGGCAGTGGGGATTGAGATCAGGATGTTCTCACTAGACTAGAAGGTCTAACACATGGGAGGCATCTTACAGCAGTGAAAAGAAAGCACACAGGCATCACTTGGTGCCTTGAGGAGCTGCAGTCCCATCTCAGACAGGACAGAGGGAGTGACCAGCTCTCCAAATTCTACATTTTTATCTAGTTTTGCTTTTCTGGGTTTATATTTTTTAAGGAGGTGCTATATTCTTCTTATTCTCCAACCATCTAGCAGATTTGAGGTGTCTAATTGAGATGAAACAAAGTCACAGCACAAAATACATTTGCAGCAACTATTTTAGTCAACTAGATCATTTCAGTTCAAGCTTGTGTGTGTCTCAACAGGTTGACTATGGCAGGATATTTCCAGCCTGTTCTCCTTGTATTCTTTCCTCCCTTAAATCTCAATCTATTTCTGAGCCCATCCGCCCTGACCACTGATTTTTCTAAGGAACCACTCATAAAATAGATGAGTTTTGCTCAATGGTTTCTCTGTTTCTCTTGCAAAGCTGGTTCTAATGGGGCAGTAGCTATTGCAGTGTTGGTGGTGGGAGATGCCAGGTGGCAGAGGGTTTGTTTTTACAGGGGCAGCACCATGGTCTTGCATAGTGTATGGTTGGGTGACTGCACATCAACATCCTGAGGAGGAGGAATCTCTACTAACACGTCTGGGGTATCTCTGTAAGTCCTGTGTTAAAGCTGTTAAACACCTGAAGAAAGGAGAGATTCAAGAATGCAAGAGGCAGGCAATAATAAAAAACCCTCTCTGATTCACTTGCAGAATATTTATTGGAAAAGCACTGATTTTTCCCCCAGCAGACAATGCATGTTTGCTGCTGCTTGAAGGCAGCAATACTTTGCAACCTTGCAAAAAAAGCCCTTGTGAACACGAGCTGCCAAAGGAGACTCTGACTTTCCTGTCTACAGTTGTAGGACAGCTTCTATCCATGCAAGGGACATTTGACAGGCTTTGGGACAAATCCTGTGTGCCTTTATGGTTAAAGGGCTGCATCGGTTGTGTCAGTGGTTGTGGTGTGAAATGCATGATTGCTTGGGAGAACAGGAGGATGTGACAGCAGGAAAACGGCTCTTGACCAGATTAATTCCAGGCAGGAGAAAGGGAATGACATGGATAAGCTTATCAGCTGAAGACATCACAGTCCTAAGGCCAGAGGTTGGAGAAAGTGAATACTGACCTGCTTGATTTATCTCTGTTTAAACTCCCTAAGATGCAAACTGGGCACTCAATGTGAAATTACAGCTCGTGAGCTTTCTGTGTGCTCTGGTGCTGATCAGATGGCTTCTCTTCAACCATCCACTGTAATCAGTGCTTGTATTTTGGGCTCTAATTTATATTAAAAGGCCATTTCCCCACAAGATATAAGTGCTCAGTTGTCATTTAATACAAGGACTTAGATATTTTCCTTGTGAACAAGGCTGTGATGAAGCAGTTTTCATCCACCCCAGGGGTGTGGTACCTCAGAGGGGCTGGCAACATTCAAATCAGGGGTTGTTGATCTCCCCTGGTGAAATCTGGCTACAAAACATTTAAGATTTTGGCTTCAAGGAGGGATATTTCCAGATCCCTCTCAAACCCCTCTGTTGAGCCACCTTCTGCTTCCAAGCAGGCAGCAGTCTCTCCTTGCATTAAATTAACTAATTTAGGCATGTCTACCTTGATGACTGCTGGAAATGGGTGCAAAAATTCTTGAATTTCAGCTTTGCCACATCAAGAGCGTGCAGGAGGGAGTGTTGATGCAGGCAGCATTGGTGAGAGCCAGCAGAACAAACGGTGAGTTTAAAGCCTTTGTGGACAGCCCCAGTCCTTTGGCAGAGGGGATGGGTGTTGAACCCCTTTGTTTGCCTTACTTGACTGCCAGAGCTGGCTTGGGCACACCAGCCCTGGAGCCCGTGCAGCTGAGGAAGGGCTGGGAGATTTTCACTGGTCACACAACACCAACCTGCTGGTTGGCACACCCTGGATCCAGCAGGGATCACCTGGGGATCACACACACCTCGTGTCAGCCAAGCCTCCCCTCGGTGAGCCAGCACAGCCATGCCAAGCTGCTCTGCCTCTGACTCCTGCCAGACGGCTATGGCACACAAATTAAATGCCAAATCCTTTTCTTTTTCTATAGCCAATTAAAGTCAATTAGACCACTGGTGTGAGCTGGGAGCACTGGCACTGGGGTGAAGACAAAACAGTTCTGTGTCCCTTCCACAAGCAGAGCTGAATTACTGTGTTTTTCTCCCAGAATGATTCAAGCTAAGGGAAGAGGCACTAGATTGTGAGGAGAAGCATTTCAGAGAAAAAAAAAAAAAAAATCAGTCCTCACTAAATACATATCCCAGCTCCTCAAAGCTTGCTTACTGCCAGCTCCCTAATTTATGTAAACTGGTCATCAGAGCTGAATTAAAACCTACAATTAGCAATCCAGGAGGGCACGGTGGTAATTCAGACAGATGTGCCACTTAAAAATATTTACATAAAGCTTGCAGGATAACCAGCACTCCCAGAGGGAGCCATCAGGCCAGGCTCTGACGTGTCCCCCAGCACAGCTCCACTGCCCCAGGCTGCACAGCCCCACCTCGGCTCAGATTTGCCAAAGACTGCAACCACAGCTGCAGCTCCGGGGATAAAAACTACAAAGACCTCAAGAAGTTATCAGGAGCCTGAATGTTGCCTGATCTTTTTCTCAGGAAGATGCTCTGGGGTTTGCTTGAATCTGCTCAGAAACCTCAAACCTGTCCTAACCAGCCAAGAAATCCTCATTCCTTGCTGCACCATAAGCTCATTGGCAAATGCTCTCCCCACAGGTAATGATAAGGATTTGCTGAGCCTGAATTCTGTGAGGAAGTCCATGACATGAAGAGCAGCTTGGCCCAGTGGTGACAGCAGGAGGAATGGGATCTGATTTTTGGTGGCCATGCAAAGAGCTGGGAGCTTCCTCTTAACTCACTTTGTTGCTTTTAAGGGCCAGACAATCCAGCAATTTTTTTCTTGGAGAATTTAGAGATTAATTTTCACTTTTTAGAATTTGGGATTATGGACCAGACTAGAAAGCTTTCACTGTGCTCTGGTTGAGGGCTTGGCTTCCACTTCTGTTTTAACCAGCTTGTGCCAGCAGTGGGCTTTTATTAGAAAGCATAAAGAGTTTAGGGAGAAATTTTTAGTTTGCAAAGATCCATTGCTGTTGTAGTGCAAATCCAATCCTGTTGTACACAGCCTCAGCTGTCCTCCAGTGCAGCTCAGACATGAAGGAGGTCCCTGTGGATGGATTTTGGGTTCTATTTGTGGACCCCTCCCTCTGGTGCACCCCCTCTTTATCTCCCAAATGGAATGCAAGAGATAAACTACCTTTGGAAGGCAGCACTTTCTGTGTGTTCAGATGCTCTAATTTAAGAGTTTTTATCTGCAATTTCAGCTGCAGGTAAAGGATGGCTTGAAAGGAGTTGTGTAGGTGGTGCTGAGGTGTCAGGAGGGGTCATGGGCTTTCTCAGGAGGGTTTAGGAGCTGTGAACAAACACATCTGCCCAAGCATTTTAGAGCTGGGAAAAGCACTGGTAGCAGTCAGTTATAAAATGGGGCCAGTTCACACAGATGGTGAAGACAGTAGTGCTGGTTTAAATCCACAGAAAACCAGTGACTAAATTGGCTCAGACACAGCCCTGGTAGAACCAGGAAAAACTGTTCACAGATGTCAGTTTATGGAGATAAGCTTTTTTTTCCCTGCACCACTGCCCTGGCTACAGATAATCCCCATTTTCCACCTTTCCAGTTGCATGAGTTCACCTATAACGTATAGAAATTTCAGCCTGGAGAATGCAAAGGAAATTTTGAAGATATTTTTTGATATTCTCTTGCTGGTCTCACCACACACAGTATTTCCTTCTCCCTTACTGGTAGCCAACACCTCCTCTAGCTTTGGCTCTGGCACTGACACGTATTTCAAAATGATTGCAAAAACCAATGAGTTTTTCTCAAATATTTATGGGAACACACAGAATGTTCACAGCAACAGATGAAAGACTGAGTACCAGATTCACTTGTTTATTAGCAAAATACAAGAAAAAAAAGGGAAAAGTGATTGCCCTGTTTTTGTATCGTATCTCTGGCTTGCTCAAAAATCTTCCGAATTTGAATATAGTTCCATTTAAAAAGGATATAATTTACACCAAGGTTGATTCATCTGCTGGCCTTGGTGGCTGGAATATTCCAGCAATGGGTTTGCTTTGTTTCAGCACAATAGAAGTTGAAAAAAAAAATACTGTAGATGAGTTTTAATATTGCAGCTTTTATGTGGAACATGAAAGCTCGCTACTTTAATACAAAGTCATTACTGCAGTTAAAACCATTAAGTTAATTAATATGGACATTTATTACTACCGATAAAAGATAATATCAGGGGATTTATAGAAACAATATATCTGTATATTCTTCCTCCTAAAGTCTCCACAAAGACAGGACTTTCAGTGGGGTGGAATATATTCTAATGGCACCTGTTCCTGGGGCTGGCACTGAAGGTAGGTCAAGGGGAACACTTGCAGCAGAGTCATTAAGATAACCCCAGCCCCAAGAGCACCAGGGCTCGCAAAATAAATCCTTCAGCCTTGACAATTATTACACGTTGAAGGCAGCAGCAAGTCCCTTGGTCCTGCCAAGCTTTAAGTGGTAGAATAACCTGTTTCTTTTATCAGCAGCAGCCCTTCCACTGCTCAGCGTGGGGACAGCATCAGCTCCTGTCCTCACACATAAAGTGAACCCTGTCCTCAGTTTTTTAGCTTTTAGAGAAAAGTCAGCAAACCCTCTGCTTTCACCCCTTTCACCTCCCCAGCTCTTCAGAGCTGAAAAACCTCAACTTGTCCCTGAGTGCTCTTGGTCATTTCCTCGTACTGATGCCGGATAACAGTTGGGAGACGCCGTAATTTAATAAAGCTTTGGAAATGCAGACAACTGCAGAGTGTGATAGAGGGGCTGTATCAATCACCATAATGACAGACATTAGCAGAGTGCCAAGTGTTTTGGTCTCAACAGATCTGTCAGGGTTTCAGGCAGCAGTTGTACGTACAGGTCTGGGCATCGGCCGCTCTCCTTCACTGCTGTCTGCAAAGCTGTCACTTGGAGAGGAGATTTATTGGGCTGGGACATGTGATTTATGTCAGACGGCTTCAGCTTTGTTAACTCGTGTGCCACAATAGTAGTTAACAAGCAATTAAAATCTTTGGTCTGTTGTGCTGGGAGCTACATCACAGTTCCCCAGAATCAGCATTCAGCATTATCCCCTCTTAAAAATCCTCGCTTTGGAGGCTGGGGGGAGTTTAAGGAGTGCCTTCTCTGGCACAGATAGTTTCTTGGTCTGCTTACAATGGTGTGAATTGGTTCTTAGGGAGGGTATTTTAATTCTGGCTTTCTCTAGGTCCACTTGTTCCACAGTTGGGCTGTGGAAATCTCTTGCTGGTTATCTACCACTCTGTGTGTCTGCTCCTGTGGGCTGTAGCCAGTGGGGAAGCACCAGCAAACAGAATCACATCACAGAATCGTGGAATGGCTGAGACTGGAAGTGAACCTGAGAGTTCAAGTGGTTCCAAACCCCTGCCATGGGCAGGAACGTCTTCCACTAGAATGACCCAAACAAACAGCACTTGCTGTAATTCTCTCTGCCAGAGAAGCTTCTCCAAGACCCCTCTCCTTGGCCTCTTCCCACTCCCCAGGCTGCTGAGCTGGTGGCTCCTGGTGGTGCCCACACACCCAAACTTCTGCTGCCTATTCATCCTGAGACCAACCTGGCAAAACCCTGGTGCAACAACACCTGGATAAAAAAAAGCACATTTTATGGAGCAAAAATGGCTTTGTGTTGATCATTTGAGGCAGCATCTCCTCACTCTGCACTCCCAGCACTGCTGCCATCCCACCACTCACTGCTGCTGAGTGGCACCAGCATTTTGGCCACCTCTGAACCCACTGTCAGGGCAGGGGGCCCAGGTCAAACTGCTTGGACTGAAATGGACCCAGGCTCGCTGGTGAGCCCCTCTGCTGTGCTGCCTGCTCCAAACTCCCCACGTCAGACAGCACTTTGGTGCTAATTAGCCTCATTGCACACACACAGTGCTCTGCCCTGAGTGATGCAGCCTTAATTACTGATGGCAGGGATGGGGTTTTCTTGTCCTTCTGTTACAAGCACTGGTGATAGTGAATGCACACCTTGGTGGGTATTTTCACCCACTGGACACTGCAGTTCTTTCACCCCCTCCCCGTTCTGTTCTGTGGTCTTTGAGACAGTATTTCAGGGATCAGATTTTTTTCCCATCACAAAATGGGTACATGAGGCCATGCCAGTTTTCTCTGTGGAAACGATGCACTCTAATACACAGTACATACTTAAATCCCCTTTTCCCTTATGTAAAAACCTCAGTCCATATTGGAAATAAAGCATTTGTGTTTCTGCACTTTTCAACCTGTTAAAATCACAGGGAAATTTTACAGACAAGTGACTGCCCAGTGCAGCCATTAGGAAATGCTGCATCTCACTTTTAAACCAGTAACCACAGCTTTAGTACTTTTTCCAACACTTTGTCCTTCAGGGACAGTGTTCCTATATGGCAGGTGAATATCTGATACTTAAAATCCTCCAAAGCCCTTCCCTAAGGCTTTTTCCTGCTATAGCCACTCCTGGTCTGTGTGGTGCTGCAGGAGGGCAAACCCTAGTGAGGGCTTAATTCAGATTTTTGGCTCCAACCCAGCTTTGCTAGAATTCAGACAGACTTTCCTGGTACTTGCAGTTTTCTTGGCTGTTTTTCCCTCTCCCACATCCCAGAGGATGGATTCGTCCTGCCCTAACAAGCCAGGAAAACCCCAGGGAATAGGCTAATGAGATGTTGGGAGGGGTTTGTGCCTTTTGGTACAAAATTGGTGCAACACATCTACTTCTTCTCTTTTAAAATATTGATTTTTTTTTTCTCCTTTTTTTTCAGGCAAAAACTATATTCACCCTTCTGACTAATTTTTATACCATAGGGCTGAATTGTCTGATCCTTTAGGCACAGGACCTGGGTTAAAGTCCCAGGTAAACCTGGGATTATAGTCAGGATCCCAACCCAGCACTGAGCTGTGCAGCCTGTCTCAGATTGGGAAAAGGGCATGTTTCCTGAAATTAAAGCAAAAAAAATATATCCAAGGAGCTATACAAACTTCTGCTGAGCAAAGGTGATCCGTGCTGACATTGAGAATTGTTTGATTTACAATAACAGGGAGATAATATTTTGCTAAGCCTCCCTGTAATACAATGTGTGTCATTTTAAATTTCCCATTACACTGAGCAATCTAATAAATAAATGCCCCGGCTGCAATAAACATGAATCATGCAGTGTGGAGAAGCTCTCAGCAGCCCTGGAACACATATCTTCTTCCTAATGGTCTTTGGAAGTCACCGATTTATTTGACTTTGAGCTGAGTGTTTCTGGAGCAGAGGAGCCTGGCTACTGCCAGGCAAGTGCCTGCAAGATGCTGGGTCAAACCCTGATGAGATTTAGTGACAAATCAGATTTGCAAATTAGGGCTGTGCTGCTCTGTAAAGGATACAGCTCAAGCCCGGTGATTAGCAAGTACATGGTCAAATAGAATTGACTCCTGGGGTTTTCCAGGTTTTTTTTTCAATGGTGGAAAACAAAAGGAGTTGGTTTACATCCTGCAGCAGTGAAAGCCACCTTCTGAGAACAAGAAGTTCATGCCATTTGTCCCCTAATTTCTGCTGTTCATCTTTCACTGGATTATGTGCACGTGAAGGTATTTTAGTTATCTCCTGTCTTCATGCCATTATATGTTAGAATTTGGGATGGAATTTAATATGAGTAATGTTAGGGGAAACAGGTCAGGGTTTCAGATTAACACCAATAAACATAATGAGAACAGATGCTTATATCCATCTGGAATGTAGATTTAATATGTTAAATTCATAGCTGAGTCCATGAAATGCAATCATCAGATGTTTACTGGTCCCAATTTAATGAGCGATTTTGGATTAAACAGGGGCCAAACAACAGGCCACCAATCTATATTAAATCTCTGCAAAATGAAAATTGCAAAGATTTACTTAGGGTCATTACACAAGAAAATTTAATCACAACCTCATCCATAATGTCACATCGTCATCAGACTGATAATTGAAATGCCATGTGAGGGATTATGAATAACCCTCTGTTTATGAAGATAGCTTTCTGATTATCTCTGTGTCCTGTGAGTAACATAAAATATGATTTGTATTAATGTACATGGGCCTTGCCTAAAAGAAACCCACTGGGGATCTGCAGAAAAAAGTCTGAATTTTTTTGCCTTCACTCTTCCTGATGGGAGATGTTGTTAAATAACATTATTGCCACAATTTCAAAGCTGCATAGTGAGGTGAAGCCTTGAATACAGACTCAGGCTGTGTTTATGGCATCAGAGGGAGGCAGAGCTTGCAACGTCCCTGCAGCTGGGTGGGTGCTTATAAAGTATTCAGCATGTGATTTTAGTAAGCAAACATTGATTTGTCTAGAATCAATATTAATTTTTCAGACTGTATGTTCTCTAGGGCAAGAAATGTATCTTCTAGTATTTACTAAACACTTCAGTACATTTGGGATGCTAATAAGAAGACACTTGTGATTTTGGCGTGTTGCAAAATACTAAACTCTTGGATAACTGACAATTACATAATTGTGCGTTGTAGTGGATTATACAACAGACTACAAAGAGCCAAATTTCTAATTGCACTCTGGTTTCAAAATTTCATCTGAATATTTACACAGCGAGTGCTGAAGGACTCTGCTCCAGCCCCGAAGGTGAATGCTCAGCTGAGATAATCCAGGAGCCACATGAGTGAGCACCAGGCTCCTCCTGAGCACCAGTGCCTGTGCTGCTGGCACACCTGGGTTTCTGCCACCTTCCAAATTCTCCTGCCTGCACTGTCCAGCCACTCAGGAGTGATGTCCTACCCTGCCACTGAGCTCAGTGTCCCTGTGTGAGGACAGTGTGACATCCTCGCTGTGGGCTGGCACTGTGACACAACCCACTGGGGTGTTGGGGATGACCCAGACTCTGTTAGCAGAGCAGTGAGTGCCCAGCAGAGCAGCTGGGGTTTCTCAATCTCTGCCCCACAGCCGAGATCTCAATTTCAGGAGCTAAACCAAGCTCCCTCCTGCCAAACCCACGGCAGGAGAAGGGATGAACTGAGCAGCTCATCCCCAAAAAAATGTGGCTGCCTCCTCCTGCAGTTGCCTGAGCTCAGTCTGAACCTGCCCCACGCCCTGGGGATCCAGCTCTGTTTGTAGCAAGATCAGAAGGCAAACGGGAATGTGTCTTTTCCCTGTCCAGGGCTGCATTCTGTGTCACCTCATTGTCAGTGCTGCAAAACTGCTCACATCCAATGTGTTTTAATTGCCCTGCATAGGAATTAATTAGCCCCTTGGCCAGGGAACAATTAAGTGCTGAGCTCAGGAACAAGAAAAGCCAAACAGAATGAAATCCTGATTTTCCTGCCTGTCAGACAGAAGCCAGGAGTCCCTGACGTGGGAATCTTGCATCCAGACTGGAACGTGGTGCCCACTGTAGAATATCCAGACAGCTGGATCTTCCTGTCCCAAGCAAAAGTTTCAATCAATTCCCACATCACACTTATTAATCCCAATGTTAAACACCTTTAGCCTCATCCTCTCCCACAAGGCTAAGGTTTCCAGTGGATCTCAACCCATGTTGAGCTTAACAGGCTCTGAAAAACGTCTGCATTTACTTCTTAGCTGTGCCAGTCTGGGAATAACATGCCCTGCTGTAAATAATCTTTTTCCAAGAAAACTGTGCTTCTTTCTGACTGCAGCAGGCATCAGGCAGCCAGAAGTGGAAGGAGGTGGATTTTTGGCTTTAATACATAACCAATGCAATTAAATGCAGATTAACAGGTAAGACACATCCCTCCATGGACCACGGTAAGGAAGGATGTTATTTTAAATTAAGTCCTTGTGATATTTCTGGCTGTCCAACCATTGAAAAACCAAGGAAAAAAATCCTGCATGAGTGGAATTTTACTCAGGGTGCCACATATCCAACCACATGCACGTGTAACAGGTTCAGCCAGTGCTCCATCCCCAGGCACCTTCTCTCCCACGGGCTGATCCATACGAGTGGCTCAGAGCATCGCTGCACTGCCAGGCAGTGCTCTGCTCCACTGGCAGATATTTAAACCCCATTAGGGAGACCATGATGCAGGTACCAACAGAGCCATCCCAGGGAGAGGATGGTGGCTTTGGTTGGTCCTTTCCTCTTTTCCCAGGATGTCTGACTGGGTTTCTGCAGGCAGAAGGTGCCGGAGCGGGTTCAGCTCTGCGGTGATGACAGGATGCTGTCGGCTCCTCTTTCATGGAACAGTTGGGCTGAGTGTTGCCTTCCTATTACCGAGGGTAAGAAAATAATGAGTCATTATTAATGGATGCTGGCACGTGGGCAGAGCTCTGAGGTGCTGGGGGAGGGCCCAGTGCCACCCCTGGCACAAGGACTCAGACACAGGAGCGTGGGGCTCCTGCAGCAATGGGAAAGGGGAAATGCAAATCCTGGGATGGGGACAAAGCTCCTGGTGTGTAACAGGGCTGACGTGGCAGAATGCCTTCCTGAATCCCATCCTGTAAAAGCCCTCGTCTGAAGGTGACAGCAGCCACCAAATGGAGGTGTTAAAGAGAACTGACGCGTCCGATAAACTCCAGCTGTCGCCTCCAGTCCGCGTCTCTTCTCCTTCCCCTGCCTGGGCCTCTTCTCTTGGCTAATAGCCCCAGTGACTAAGATTGAAAACAGTTTTTTCTTCTTTTGCTTTCAGCCTCAAAGGTTGATCTTTGGTTATTTTCCCTTTTCTTCTTTAAAAGTCTTATCTCTCAAAGAAGAGGCAACTGAAACCCAGGAAAAGCCAATGGTTTGCTGCTGGACCTGTTTATTCACTAGGAAGATTATAACAGCATGCTTTTCTGTAACCCCCAGCTAAACACTGCTCCAGACCCTGTGCTCAGTACTTTCCTTTTTCTCTCTCAACTCCTGTTTAAGAGATCAGACTTGAAGCTTTTTTCCCTTGTTGCAAAAAGTCTTATAGAACAGATCAGAAGAACCCAACCCAAAGTCTCTGAGGTCACACTCGGGTCACATAATTTAGTCTGAAACAGATTATTTTTGTTTTCTCTTCTGACTGGAAGTTCAGTGAGGTGATGAGGGATGGTCTGCAAACTACTGTGAACTACTACAGTGGCCAAAATTTAATTGAATTAATAGAGTGTCTATTTTTTTTAATTGTTTCATAGGGTGATTTTCTCATAGCTAAACCTTAGCCAAGGGAAAGGTGAGTCTGCAGAGAAAATCAGCAAAGAGTTAAAGGATGCTGCAGAAGCATTGGCTGCCAGTTCAGGAGACAAATACACTACCCACTAACCAGAGCTAAAAGTGGTGTTCCTTGGTGGAGAATAAGGATTGCTGTGCAACAATTCTGAGTTGAGGTGAAAAGATTCATTTGAGAGCCCACCCAATTTATATATATATATAGGCACTGGTCAATCTATCACTATACCTCAGGATGCTGTTTTGTGCAGAGAAATAAAAATTTTCTAAATTAATTTCTACTCCTGTCTCAGGGGCACTGTGGAAAATTACCCAGTGGTGAAGAATGTCACTTACTAACATCATACTCTGCCCAAGCAAAAGGGTTGATGAATTAATGTAAATAATCCACAGTATTTTGCTTTACATCTCCACCATCAGTTAGAAATCTCATGAAGAGAATGAAGCAATGAGAAAATGCAGACGTGATACCTTGATTTTTTTTTTTTTCAATAGTGGCTATTTTGAAAGAAATCCTCTGCTTACTTACATGAACAACACACAGAAAAGAGTTAAAAGTGGCACATTATCTTTCCAGTGACATATTTAGCCAGTTATTCAGGCTATAATGAAGCTGTGTAATGAAGTCAATGTCCTTGAAAGTTCTTCATCAATTTTTTTCTCATCTGTCAGCATATCCACTTGCCGACACAATATTAATTAAACACAACATTTCCTGGAGTGTTGAAGTGAAGTCCCATCACTGATAATGAACAGGTTTAGGAGAGTCACATCCCAACAAAATTACTTTTTAAACCAGCCTTATTAAGCAGAAAATTAGACCTAAATCACCCTACAACATCCTCATTAAAAGCCACTGATCCTTGGCTGCTTCTATGTTCTAACATCTTTAATTAGCAAACTGCTAGTCTATCTGCCATGATAAATGCTATTAATCTTAACTTTCATTTGCTTTCTCTTAACCTATCGTTTGCCCACTTCAGGGAGGCACAGGCTTCCACCAGGACTCGTTTCACTGTGTTTAATGTCCTTGTAAGGATGAAAAATGGGGCAGTCACGGGTTAAAAGCGATGACTGTCTCCACCCTCGCTCCATCACTGAATTTCAGAATTTGTAGATATCTCAGATGGCAGACTTGCTGTGTTTGAGGGAAAATGAAGAGCATTTTCCAGTGGATATGTATGGAATACTGTTGTCAACCCTTGGCAGTAAATCACAGTGCAACTGCAGTTCAGTGCCCTCTCTGCTGCCCTGCTTCAACCATGGAAGAGTTATGGACATCAATTAAAAAAACCTTCTGGGTGTCTGTGAAGGCTCCACCCAGGGAAAAGACAAGCTTTAAAAACACGATTGCATTTTAGAATTGTAGCTACTAAATCTACAGCCTTTGAGGAGCCTTTACAAAGCGTGACAGCTTCACAGCCTCCTTAACATTTGTTCACAGAAGCTCCAGAATACATCAGGACAAATAACACACTGCATCAGGCCACTTTCACATGGCATTAGTCAGAGGCAAGTGCACAGTGCAGTGCCATACTATGCATTTCAGAAATGCACTGCTGTTTGCTGTGTTCTCAGGTGCAAAATGCCATCTTGGATGTGCACTGCTTTTTTCCCAGTCTGTAGCTGTGGAATTGGGACTTTTCCCTCCGTTCATTCTGGCTGATTTTTGCAGTGTGTCTGAGCATCATCTTCTTACAGCAAATAACATCAACCACGTTCAGCTCACAGCTCCTGGGCAACTGAGAAGTACAAATTTAACCTCCTTCAAATATCTTGTGATAAATTCAGTTTGCCTGGGGGTCAGTCTCTTCTCCCAAGTAATAAGTGATAGGACAAGAGGAAATAGCCTCAAGTTGTGCCAGGGGAGGTTTAGACTGGGTATTAGGAAAAACTTCCTCACAGAAAGGGTTGTCAAGCCCTGGCAGGGGCTGCCCAGGGCAGTGGTGGAGCCACCACCCCTGGAGGGATTTAAAAATGTGGTACTTGTGCACATGGTTTAGTGGTGGGCTTGGCAGTGCTGGGTTAATGGTTGGATGATGATCTTAGAGGGCTTTTCCAGCTTAAACTATTTTAGGACTTTGATTCAGAGCTTTCTAATGGGCCTCTGAGAGAGGCTCTGACCTGGCTGAACACTCCAAGTCCCAGAGGCAGACACTGTCCACAACCTTCAACTTTCAGAGCTTAACTCTGAGATTTGTCAGCATAATTCACTCCGTGTGCCCCTATTCATTTATCTATTTCATTGTTATCATCCCATATTATTTAGTGACCAGACTTTCCTCCCACAGATACAAACCCATTCCCTTGGCAGCCTTAATGAAAACTGCTTTTAATTTCACATTGCCCTGGGTTATTCTGGCTGCTGATGGGCTGCTTCTTACTGGGGACATTATTCTAACTGCTAGGAAACCACGACCTTTTAAGCTTTCATTTCAAGTCCTAATTCTAGCACTTAGGCTGTAAGGCAGGAGCTCCTCTCACTGTGTTCCTGCCCCTGAAAAGCAGGCATCTATTCTGAGCTATCTGTGCAGCTTCTGCAGTCAATGCCAAGAGATAAGCATCCCCAGAAGGCGACTTGTCCACCTATTCTACAGTGACATGAATTACCCTTGGGAAGCTGTTATCTATTATTCCTCAGGATGGAGACAGGCCAGGCTTAATTAGTTGTCTGACTTTTAGATGTTGAGTTAGGTACAATAATCTGACTCCCAGTGATATTTTTTTCTTTTTTTTTTCATTCTGGAGCAGATGAGTCATGATTCATATGCAAGGATGGTACTCATGAAGCTGTGCTTTTCTAATGAAACCCTTCTCTCACCCCCAATATGTTTCCATTATCTTGCCATCAGGAAATAATTTTTTTCTCCTGCACACGAAGACACATGACATGCTCATTTACCCACACACGTGCAAAACCAGATTAACTACTCCATAAATTAGTTAAAAGATTTTCTCAGAGAAAATGAAAAGGAGAGACATGTAATTTCTACTTTTCAGCTCCTGAATGAATGAAGACACTTTGTCTGCTCTGTACATGGCTGTTCAGATAGACACTAGAAATCATGATTTCTGAATTGTGATGACCAAGTTTACATGAAAAGAGCTTCTCCAATCCACATAAAATTATTCATGCTTTTACCTCAAAATCAATGTCCACTGTGTTGAAGGTTTTTTCATATTTGGCTTAAACTCCATCATCCCCTGCTTTCATATCTGGGGTATACTGCTCCTGAATTTTAACAGCTGGACCAAACTAAACCCCAAACTCGGGGTAAAATCACATCTCAGTGGAAATTGAGATCAGAGTTAACTTCAGTTCTAACTCAAAGAGAGTGTTTCAGGCCAGCAGCTGGGATAATGTGGTGAATGAATCATAGGTCAGTGCAGCAAACCGACTGAAAGTCATTAGAGAGTCATCAGAATATTTGTGACGAAATAAATATCAGCCTTGGCCATGATGGGACTGGTTTGGGGCATTCCTGCCTGAGCAGATACCCCTCACATCACTGCCAGGATGAGCCACTTTGTGCTGGCCAAGTCCCAACAAAACCCCAGCCCACAGCCCCTTAGAGCTTTCAGAAATTAATTTTAGATTATATTAAAGTGAAAAAGTGCTACTCCTATTGCAGAACCTGATGGGAATGACGCTCCATTGCAAATGAGCAGAGACACACCTTTTTGTCTGGGCTGAATAAAATCTTTTCCATGCCTTAGCCTGGTCACCTGGATTGTCTCCTTTTAACTGGAGCACTCCTTGTGTCAGTTCTATTGATGCCATTGGGTAGACAAAAACAATTCTTTTACTTCAGACAACTAGACCCAGTCATTAAGAGTTTCAGCCAGCAGAACTCTGTGTGTGTGTGTGTGTTGAGGTGTTACACAGGAAATCACAGCAAGGGCCAGGGAGTAGAAATGAATTATCAGAATCTGCCCAAATAATGCTGATCACAAAAAGTGAATTTCATGATGCTGGCACTTTTCTTATTTGAAAATGAGAAGATTCTCAGAAGCTGGGAGAGGGATACTGGTGCAAAATAAATGTCAGAAATAGATTAACTCCATGGCATGAGAACCAAAATCTGGGTGTCAGACTGGGAGGGAATTACAGGTGTGCACTGAGGCTTGGTTCAAAACCAGAGGCTAAGGAGGGATATGACTACACGAATAAAAAAATCCCTGTTAAAGTGCCTTTTTCCTTGCAAAAAGAAAAACAAGGAGTTGCTCAGCCAGTGATAGCACCTCCTCCTCCCACTGTGTGCCAGCCCTGCTTCCTTGCTGGGGTTACCAGCTCTGTGCAGGGCTCTCTCTGGGCTCAGCCTGTGGCTCAGGCAGCGACAGAGATGCAGAGAAAGCAGCAGAGAATAGCCCAGCGATGACACTTCACGTTACAGACTGGGGCTTTCACAGAGCCAGGATCATCCTGGCCGGAATCTTTGCAGGGCAGGAAGAGAAGGGCAGGACACAGGAGCTCAGAGAGCCAGAAAGATGCTTTTGGCAGCCAGGGCAAGTTTGTGTAGCAAAGCATTTCATAAGCTCTGGCCCAGATTCTCCCCTGTGACTTGACCAGGCTCAGCACAAGGCGAGGATTGGAGAACAAAGATGGCTTGGAGCCACCTTTCTGCTTCTCCACTCCGGAGCAGCTGGGGACTGGCTGGTCCCCAGGGTAGGTTCAAGTCGCCTCAGGCGATGGTAGCAGCAGGAGACTGCTAGAAAATAGCCAAGATGCAGCTACACCTCCTTTCCAATTGGCTGTCACTGCTCCAGAAGGAAGCAGGAGGTGACTTGGGTGACACCAGTGCCACAGCAGAGGGTTGATCTGCCCAGGGACCCCGAGCGTGAGGAGGAGAGAGAAGATGTCAGCGTGGATGCTGCTGGGGAGGCAGAGCGATGTGTGCCCTATCCAGGGAAGCAGGAAGCACACATCATCTAAATTCAAATCTGGTGAGCCACTCACTCCAGTCACTGTGTGTCCACAGGCTCACGCCTTGATCTTTTCTGTGCCTCGGGGCAAGGCAACTGGAGAAGGAAGTCGAAAGCATCAGAATTTCACTGAAATGATCAGATGCTGGTTCCAAATTGGATTTAACTCTAAAAAAACAAAACAAAGTATCTACAGGCACACACACTCAATGTAGTAAAAAATTAATTTATCATGTATTTATATAGGAACAAGTCTGTCTACAGGCTGGATCAGAAACCCACCAAGGGCAGAAGCATTTACAGGGGAGAGAATTTGCAAGGACAAGAACTTCAACAAGCAGCTGAAAACAAAAAGGAAAGGAAGAGCTCTTGCCTGACAAGGAATTTTGAGCTTGCTTTTGGTGAAATAAAATATAAGAATGACCCCAAGAACCTACACAGGAGAGAAACAGCAGAGAGGAGGTGCACTTTGTGCATTGCTTACCCCCCAAAAAGGGTTTTTGTGGACTGCTACAAGTAAGCACCTGAAAGAGGAGTCAAGTCAGACAGGAATGAGCTCTCCTGTGTTGTGCAATCTCCAAGTACCAAGATTATTCTATACAGTGCCACATCCAATTGCAACAGGGACTGTTGGGAGTAATAGAGCTCCTGTAACTAAAGTGTTTTCTGTCCTCAAATCTTCCAGGAAACAGACTGAGGCACGAGAGGGAAAAAGCCAAGGGGAGAAAACTTGTTAGAAGTAAAATTGTATTTTCTTGGACATTGGAAAGGATGTAAAACTGAGCCAGAGGCCTCCAAGTCAGCAGCCATTTTAACATTTTGCAAGAGATTTTCATCTTTTTCCCCTACAGCCTCAGTTCTGCTGTAAACACTGAGTGCACCCACTATGGCTGTCAGCTGGGGAGTTTGCTTTACACTGAAGCTGCCAGGAGATAAAAAATACTTAAGATAGTGTAATTCTCAAATGGAAGGCATAAGGATTTCTTCATGACATCTGTGTGAAGAGCACAAGACGTGAGCTTTACTTTCAGCAAATCAATAAAAACAGGATGGATGCATTTGGAAGCCAGGGAAAGCAAAGGTGTGCTGGTTCTCTGTCATTCTCACTGCAAAGCTGCCGGTGGCACAATGGGAAACCAACACCCTGTACTGTCCCAAAACATCACTTCTTTTTATTAAGGATTAAATAAAAGGATGAAAAATATTATTCATGAGTTTGTTGGCTTGAAGAGGCCAAAGCAATTTTTCAGGAGACTGGTGGTTTTCATGCAATGGCACTTCCTGTGCTACAGCCAAATGATGTTGCACAAAGTTTCATGAAAACATAATAAAACTATGCCAGTAAAGCAACCAAAAAAAAGACATAAAAAGGACACAGAAGGTAAATAAATTATAGGAACACCCATTTATGCAGACACACATGGAGACATTACACATATGCATCAACATATGCATTTTGCACTGACAAACATGCCCACACACACAACCACATTCACCAGCAGAACCTAATTTTGAAAGTGTTTTCTTCAACAATCGAATGGGTGCCCTTTGCTCGAAGGCAAACATAAGCACAATAAATCCCTTACTGGTAGCACTGAGGAGGAAGCACTACTCCAGACTCTGGAAAAGTTCAGCACTGGTAAATTCTGATGAACACCATTACTGTGATTATTGCTCGGGCACAGATATGCCCGCCTCATTGTCATTTCTTATACTACATCAAGCAGAGGCTGGTGGGGACCTAGTGCTGCTGTCGCCCAACTGAATGTGACCTTTTTTGGGTGACCGCGCTGCAGTGGGGGTTTTCCTCCTCCTCCTCTGGGAAAGCGTGAATAAAAGAAAAAAAACAAACAAGAAAGTGCAGACCAGAGGATGCAGCGTAAGATTTTAATAAGCCCAGGAATTAAATAGATGAGCTTTTCCCTTTTAAATGTCAGCGTTGTGGCTTCGCTGTCATTCGCGGGAGGAAAGGGAAGGGGCTAAATATCCTGGGATATGGGGAGTTTTAAAGTGCATAATGATGGCGATAAAAATCCATAATGTCAGTTGCCTTGTGGCAATCAACAACCACTTCACATTATGCTTGCATCTTAAGGTTTGCGGCCAAAAAACAGATTTGCCTGTGTCTCATTAAAATAACGAATGCAGTCCGAATGGATCTGCAATGATTCACTGTACGTCACACTAAATCACAGCGCTCCTTGGAGCCAACTGACTATGGCCTCATTACTTTAGACAAAAGTGGGCTTGGAGGAAAAACTGGGGTGATGTTTTTTTGCTCAGCCATGTTTTTCCCTTTGAAATACTTAAGGCAAAAGAGCAGATAGAGTTTTTTTCCCCATTGGTCGCCGAGGAAGGCTGGGTTATATTCACAGTACAATTCCGTATCGATACACACAAACACACAAAACGTCAATGCTAGCGTGGGGGAAGAGGAATTGAGCAAATATAAATGGCATTAACAGAGTAGATTTTAATGAACATGAATCACTGATGAATTGGAAGACTTAAAAATTAAAATACGCTGTTAAATAATTTAAATATAGATATATTTGTGCTGCTTCACCAGGGCAAGGAGTTTGAAAAGCAGCACGCTCCCCTCCTCTGTGTTGTAAGACCTTAAGTACTTGTGGTTTGTCTTCTGCAAGTCTTTGTTCTGCAAATTTCACTGCCTTAAGCATAGCAAAAAAAAAAAAATAAACCTGTTTGTTTTCACCCTGAATTAAATTGACTAAATATCTCTATACATTAGTTTATTGTAAAGCTAATACTTAATAATAATCTATTTGGCCTTAAAGAAATACAAGGGTTATGCTCAAAACTGTTCAGTGTTTCAGGAATAAATATTAACTCAAATTTTACTAATATGAAGTGAAGCTAAGACTACTTAAAAAATTAAATGGATAATTTAAAAACTGTATGTATTCATAAATACAATAGAAATAAGAATTTGGGGTAATGGCTAAAAGAATTAATGTGAATTTTGATTATGAAAAGATTATATAAAGTCCTTGGTGAAAATCCTACTTCAAAACATCTGAAAGAATGGCAAAGATCTCAAATATATTATTGGTTTTGATAATTGGTTCCATTTTTTCTTATGCACATATACTGTATTGTAAAGAGAAAGTGCTTGATATTAAGCTATTTTCCCACAAAAACCACACGCAAATGTATTTCTAATCTGATCACAAAATATGTTACATACCCATTTTGGCATTTCCTTATTTTAGGTAGGAAAAAAACCGCCTGAGAAACATTCATGGAATGACTGATTTAAATGTTATAAATCCCTAAAATTTTCATCTCTCTTTGAATGGAATGCCAAAGGGGATTAAAGACTAAAGACATATCACAAATAAATTTACATTATTAAAATTACTGTAATCAAGAGTCTTTTCTAGCCTTAATCAGGATTAGTGAAAACAACCCCCCTCAACTTTTCTACTGTGCAATACTAATGAAAATTCTATCAAATGACAGAGAAAAATATAAAAGTAGTTTTGAAAATTGAAAATACTGGTTGGTGTATTTTAGCATTCTTTAGAAGCATTTTCACTGATTCAGACCCAAGCAATGATTTCTCTGCTGATAACTCCCATGGCAAGGAACAAGGGCAGGTAAAACAAATTTCAGTAACGCTGCAGTGTCCAGCCTCTTGTTTTCAAGAGTCCACTCAAGGAGCACAATTGATGAACACAATGCTGTGGAAGTGAAACATGGAATGCTTGGTTTTTGTTCTCCTAAACTGTAAACGAAATAATTCTAGCTGTGGCAAACTGGGCTGGACACTTGCTGCACGTGAGGAGTCAGCCTGGCGGGATGTGCCACAACTGATGAGCAGGTTCAGGCTGAAAAGCCACAGAAGCTTTTAAGTGAGGGGTTTATCCACCATGCCCTGCACTTTACACGTGCTACAAGGCTGATATAATCAAGGTATAAAATTTGTACACATTTTTCTGGGCCTCTGGAGCCTCTTAAAGGTGGCTGGTGGGGTCAGAAACCACCACTGTGCCCTGGAGCTCCAAGCCCCGTCTCGCTCTCACCAATATCACCAACATTGCCAATTTGCAAAACAGCACCAGGGCTGAGCCCTACGTTCATTTCACCCTGAAAAATGGAAATTATAGAAATGTATATGTAAAGAACAACACCAGAAAAATGATCTGAGAACGGAAAGTGATAATTTTCTAAAGCCTTGGAAACAAGCTCAGCGTGCAGTAGTATTCAGGTATTCTGAGAGAATGCCACAAAATCAGAGATATGGATCAAAGGACAAGGAAAGCTTCTTGATTCTCACACTTCTTTCCAGGAACTTCAACTGATTTAACTTTTTGCTGGTCTCTGAGGCAGACAGCTGCCTTCCAGGCCCTCCATCTTCAAACCTGTTGCTTCCCTGTGTTTGGTTAAAGAATATTTTACCTGGCTAATGTTAAACCTGGGCTGATGCAGTGCAAGCTGACAGCAGTTTCCAACCACCTATTAGTGACATTATATATGTTGGTTAGTAAAACTTTCATTTTTTCAGTGACAAGAATTACACAAGTTAAAAACCACAACAGAGAGTGAAGCAGCATTTCCTCTTTCTGACACTTCTTGCTGCTCAGTCTTGGAGTTCAAAGAAAAACTAAGTGAGGTTAGAAAACAATATATTATATTTAATTAAAAGTTGGCATTATGTTTTCTTCCAAGTATGAACAAATCAGAATATTAAGTACATTAGAACACATGATCTGTATTTCAGTTCCATCTGAGCATACACAATAAATCCTTATTGAAAAAAAAAAAAAAAGAGTAGGCATCATAACAAGAACATTTGAGCAGAAAAAAAAAAATCTTCAGTTTTTCTCAAGCCCTCCCTTCATATTCTCTGAAACACCAAATGGAAACAGACACTTAAAACCTTACACGGTACACAAAATATGCCAGAGAAGGGGAAAAACAAATGACAAATACAGGAATTCATCCTCAGGATAACCACAAGTATCTGCAAGGTTAGAACTGATGCTTCACACACACAAATGCAACAGTCAGCTGCTCATTTATCCCCTCCCAACAAAATCATCTTGGAGAAGCATTAGGCATTCCCTTGGCAGCAGTTTTAGCAGCAGCTCAGCTCAGTGTAAATCTCCTGGGAGCAGATGCCCTCCTGCCATGGCAATGCAGGGGCTCAGAAAGGGCTCCACCTCAGCACCAGCTAAAATCCTGCAAGTCCAGGGTGGACAGAAGCAGCTCACAGGACTGAACTTCCAGATTAACTGAGAAGTTGGTCAACTCTGAGTTTAATGTTGTTTGTTGCAGGAAAAGTTAGGATTCATCTTCTTTTTCCTTTCAAATTGAAACCATTGTACTTTAAGGTTAATTGCCTTTAGTATTGCTTTGACAAATTCTGCACTTGTTTTTCATACCTGGCCTTTTGACAGCACTTAAATAGCCAAACTTGTTATTTTTCCTTTCAAAAATATTTTTAATGCAGGTTTTTTCTTCTGTATTTGAAATTCCTTTCTTAGCCTCCTGAGATCATTTCATTTCAAGTGGGCTCTTGAAGAGCCTTCTCAATATTTCAAGGACTCTCAGAAGGGAGAATTTTAGGATTCTAGGTAGGTATGATAGTATGAGCAAGTTTTTACTAATGTAAATGAAAGGAAGAGATTTAAAACAATCACTGTACTGAAACCCATCATTCCAAAAATAGCTTGTCTCAGACTGTGAAGAGTTTTTAGGCTCTGAAATTAGTAAGACTTCTTTTTCAGGCCATAATTATTTGACAAAGAAGCGATTAAAAATTCCATTATTTTTAGCCTTAAATCTTTAACTAAACCAAACTCAGATTAAATATTGAACTGTTAAATACTTTATTCTCCAACTATTTTAGTTTTGCTGAAAAATGAACAGTTAAGCTAATCTCAATTTAAATATCCTCAATCTTCTCTAATTTTAAGCAGAAATAACATGCATCTACATACTTAAAAATTATTATTGTCTGTTAAACTGGCTCTTTTTTTATTCCCAAATATTTCCTAGCAACAACTCAGTCTGCAAAATTTTAAGTGACCTTTGCTGATGTGCAGTTTCCAGTCATTTTTGCTCCAGTAGGGGTTTTGGTTGGCTTTCACTTCACCAGACGTGCTTTAAGAGCATTTTGAAAATTTTCTATGGAAAAATGTACAAGAGATAAACTGTTCTGTAAAACTGCTGAGTTTCTTTCTTTCTTTCTTTTTTTTTTTTTTTTTTAATTACAGGAAAGAAATGAAGATATAAAAATGGAAACGAGCAGGAACCAGTTTTAAACATATGCCTTTATGAATAAGGCTTAATCACACACTCCGTTTTCCAAACACAAAAAAGTCTTTTGGAAATGTATTAATTAAAATTAAGTGCCGTGGACAAGCGCTTCAGAGGGATGGCAGTCCTTTTCAAATTAGCATAACACTAGCGACAGGCATGGAAATTGGTTTAATAACCCTAAATAGTTACACCCCACTCCTAACACAAATGGCCACGGACAGCTCGAGCCCCTGAGGCTGCGACTGTACCAGTTTACGTGGTTGCTCTGACATTGGGTGGGTATTTCCAACCCCAACAGAAAGCACTGAATGCACCTCAATTATTATTATTATTATATAATGACTAGTGAAGCATACAAGGCACCAAAGCTTTGAACAACATAAAGCAGAAAACCAAAGTAAACCAACACAAGCGACACCGAAAACTCAGCCAGCGAGAGACGCACTTTGTAACTTGTACAAACACAGTCAGTATTGGCAAGAGATCACTAGTTCAGTCGTGATATTATGTGGCCCAAACCCCAGATGCACATCTAGGGTCAAGCTGTGGATAGAACAGAAAACCAAGCCAAAGGGATAAGCAGAGTCTTTAAGCAATTTCCTTCCCTGCCATGTTTTCCATGGGTGTGCTCAGAGCTAAGCTCGCTGCTACAATAACCCCAGTCCAACACCACTTCCAGGGCACAGCATTCCCCAGCAAATGTCAGAATACAAACCTAAACCCCTGCCTGCTTAACTCAGACAGAAGCAACGTTTTTTACAGTGCTCATAATTCAGGAGGAACTGGAGGAAAAAATGCAAATCCCTGCTGATAAGGAGCTGAATATCCACAAGCTTTTTCCAAGTATTCTGATCATTCCCCTAAGTTCACACAGCTGCTCCTGTCGCATCCATTTCTGCTTTACCTAACTCCAGCAGGGGTTTTGCAGGGACTGCCAGTTTTAGAGACATGTAGGACAGAGAAAGTGGTTATTCATGTCTTTTCTTTATTATAAATACATATAAATATGTTAAGTCACCTTTTGCTTTGTTTATCATGATGAGCAACGACTTTGGAAAATCATCCGGAAAACTTAACCAAGCTGAGAAACAGGCAAACAGCAAGCATTAGCATACAATCACAGGTTCCTCTCAGTCCAAGAACGGGTTAATTTTTTTAAGAGAGAGAGAAAAAAAAAAAAAGCATCTTACTTTGAAGCATCAATTGTTTTAGCGAGAGTACTGGACTTCCCCCCCTCCTGCGAGCTCTGACCAAATGATTTCCATTTGGGTTTGCGGGTGCAGTCCAACCCCAGCTGGCTACACAGAACCCCCTCTGCCCACGATTCTGAAACATTGCATAGTTTGCACCTGGATTTTGCTTCCCCTCCCTCCTTTTAATCTATTTTTAACACAGGTCGATCATGCCAAAGCAAATTCACTGAGGTTTCCATTTCCAGATCTCTCTCCCTCTCTGTTTTTCTAGAGTTCTGTTTCAAAACTGCTCAAAAACTTTGTAGCTCAGAGCAAGCGAAAAGCAACATTACGCTCACAATCCACTGACAGGCTGGGAAGGAAATAACTCTACAGATGAAGTTGCATGTGAGAGGGGAACTAAATAAAGTAGAAAGTGGGTGTTTTGGGGGTCCACGTGAACTGCCAAATATTTCCAAATGGGGAGGGGGGGAGATTTAAGAGAAGAACAAAAAAGAAAACCCAGACTTAACTGATGGAAGGAAGCCAGGGCTGATGGCAGTGGAAAGAAAAGTGCACAGAAAAAAAAAAAAAAAAGAAAAAAAGGAAAAGCCCGAAGAAAGCAGAAGTCAAGGCTTGTCGTTACAGTGTTTGCAGAGGGCGGAGGCGGCTCCTGTGAAGGCAGTGCATTTCTCGGGGCAGGCGGGCACGGCCGCGCCGCCGAAGGGGTACACGGGCGACTGTCCGAAGGGGTTGAGCGTGGCGGGCAGCGGGGCGCTCAGCGCCTGGCCCTGGTTCAGGTAGGCCACCAGCCGCCGCATCTCCTCCAGGGCCTGCGCCTGCATGAGGATGTAGTTCTTGGCCAGGAGCAGCGTGGCGATTTTGGAGAGTTTCCGCACCGAGGGGCTGTGCGCGTAGGGGATGACGGAGCGCAGCCCGTCCAGCGCGTCGTTCAGGTCGTGCATCCGCCGCCGCTCCCGCGCGTTGATGCTGAGGCGCAGCGAGCGCTGCTCCTTGGGCTTCTTGCCCAGGGCTCCCCCCTTCAGCTTCCCCTCTCGCTCGAAGCCCGGGCCGCCCTTCACGCCCGCCTCGAAGCCGTCCTCCTCGTCGCCGCTCTGCTCGCCGCTGCTCTCCGCCGACTTGCCCATCGCCCCGGCGTGGAAGTCCGCCCCGCCGCCCCCCGCGTAGGAGCCCCGCGGGCCCTCGGCGCCCCCGCGCACCGCCCCGTAGGCGAAAGCCGAGGGCCCGTAGCCCGGGGCCAGCGCCAGGTACGCCTCGCTGCCCAGCGACTTGAGCTCAGCCATCGCCGGCAATCCCGCTCGGCCGCCGCTGCCTGGGCGCTGAGGAGGAGGAGGAGGAGGAGGAGGAGGAGGAGGAGGCGGCCCCGCCGCTCCGCTCCGCTCGGCGCTGCGCCCGGGCTGGGGGCGGGCAGTGAGCGCAGAACGGCCCCGCCGCACTTATATCGCCGACAGGGACCGCGGGGACACCGCCGCCAATCGCAGGGCAGCGCCCTTCCCTTCCCTTCCCTTCCCTTCCCTTCCCTTCCCTTCCCTTCCCTTCCTTCCCTTCCCTTCCCAGGAGAAGCTGCCACACAAGCAGGGTCAGACCTGCAGCATTCCCTCTGTTTAATGCACTGCCCCTGGGAAGCACAGGGAAGCTCCAGGGCACACACGGTGCTTGAGATCCAGTCGTGGTGGTTTAGGTGGGGTTGACAGAGGAGGCACCTGTTGTGCAGGGAGATTTCCAAGGCAAAGGCCCCATCTATTCCCATTTTCTTCAGGGGCTCACAGTGTTCCTCCCTTCCATGTGCCAGGAAAAGGTTAGATCCATGATGACCCAGCCCTTCTCTGAAGGGACCCTGCATCCTCCCCAGCTGTGGGTACCAGCAAGAGTGTGACACTGGGACAGGAAACAAAACACACCATGGCCTGCAGGGTGGGAGGAATCATCACTGTGACTGGTGGTGTCTGATCCATAGAGGAATCTCAAGCACAATCTGAGGCAACCACTGGCAAAGGTGGAGCTGCATGGAGAAGGAAAATCAGGATGTTTAGCTCCATATTCCCGCATCAAGATGACAACAAGAACCTAAACTTTAATTGCAACAGGAAGAGGTCCCAATTTTTTTCTTTTCTAGAGTTTGGAGACTGCTTCATATTACTGAGGTTTGTTTTACAGATATCATAAGGGCATTCCAGGCTTTCTCCATGCATGACATGTGCTTGGTCCAGGCCCCTCCATCGTCTGCTTGGAAAGGTTGGGATGAATCCTGAATCCTGTGCAGTGACACATAGATATGAGCAGGTAGATGTTGCCTGCAGGCAGATGCAACCAGTTGCTGCAGATGCACCTGGCAGATTATCTGCTGTAGTAAATAGCCTGGGTGTTACAGTGACAGGAGGCTTTTTCCAGAACGTGGTTTGTTTTTCTCAGGCCCTCTCCAAAATATAGTTGTCTTGTCCTCTTCCTATCACCTCCCTGTGTGCCGTGTGCTAACATGAAATGACGAGCTTGTCTCCCTCCCTTCTCCACATCAGAGCCAGGAGAGCAGAGATGAGCAGTGACACATTCACCCTCAGCTGTGCTCACAGAGCTGCTGCCTGAACAGGGCTGCTCCCCTGCTCTGCGAGTGCACATCTGGGAGGTTGTGTTTCTGCTTTTTGGAGGAGTGGAGCACATAAAACTGGCTCTGTCTGAGCCTGGCTCAGAGTGTTCAGCAGGCTGGTCCATCACACTTTTCACTGATGTTCTCTTAGCTCACCTCCAGTGTTTGAATGTTCCAATATGGTCACATCTCCCTTTTGCTCCCCTTATCGGGCTTATCCAACCATGAAGACCAATTACTGATTTTAGTAACTTAATTGTTTTATGAGAACTGAACCACTTAGCTACTCCTGGGACAGATCACTCTATATATTCATGGTGACACTCTGTATATTCACTGTGACTTTCAAATGCAAATGAGCACACCGTGACTTCTTCTCATCTCTGGAGCCACTCCCACACTCCAAGTCACAACACAAATGGAAGGAGGTACCAGAATATCAACATTGGCATAAGTAATTCCTATTAGAAAAATGTAGAGGAAATGTTAAAAGCAGGATTGTCCCCTGCTAGAAATTATTTACTTTTTTGGTAACATGTTAAGATCTTGCAGTGAGAAGGACCAGTGGTGCTATAAACTTTCAGGAATTCTGGTTGTAAAGCATGCTGCAAGTACTGCCAGCTTTCTAAGAATGCCATGTGCATTTAAGTAGGCTGAAAATTAGAAGCAAACACTTCTCACACAGGGTCTCCCACGGTTTATTAAACAGATTAGTTCTTCAAGGCTGATTTCAACACTGAAGGGTAGCTTGGGAGGTGCATCAGATACAGGAGAAGAGAGCAGGAGGATTTGATGCTTTATGTGTAACTCCAAAACACACAGCTGAGAGAAATCATTTGGAGCCTGTATGAATCTGAAATCCATTCAGGTTTAATGTGCTACCAGAAAGTGCACATGGAAGAATTTGCTTTGGACTTCTCCCTCAAACTGCAGCTGTTAAAAAAAAAAAAAAAAAAAAAAAACCAAAGCAGAAAGGAGTGACTCATGTGGAAGACCACAGCAGAAAATAAAATCTCTTCCAAGTGCTTTGGGGAAAAATGGGTATATAGAGCAGGAAATAAATTTATCACATGTTGTTAAGTATTTGCCAGCTTTAAAGTGGGATTTATTTCTTCCAATGTTTTACATTTCAAAGCTTGTTGTAAATATTTAATAATTAATAGCAGATTATAATAGCTGTGATTATAACAGGTATTGTAAGTTCCTCAGGGCAGGACCCACACCTCCACTAAGACTCTTTCAAGTCACAAACATTTCATAAATAATAGGCAGCGTCAATGATTTGGTTACTGCATTCCCTACATGTGTCTCCATAGATTCAATTCTGTCAGCTTGACAAGGCAAAACTGCCTCCAAAGGGAAACCCTCCCTGCTGAGCCATGTACAGGAGCAGCACTGCCAGCCAAGGCCACTGCCCACCCTTTGTTGCTGCAGCTACTCCAGGGCTACAGATCCCAGAGACTGCACTCATCCTTCCAGAGGGAAAAAATACATTTGGAGGTTGCTGCACCCGTTACTATAGCAAGAGCTTGACTACCATTTATTTTAGTTTTAATGCAAAGAGAGGGAGAAAATAATCAAAAGAGTTTTCTTCAATTTCAGGTGTAGTTCTAAAGCCTGAACAAAGTTGTGGATCTCCCAATGTCAGTGCCCACTACCTGAACGTCCAAAGTGGAATGAGGTAGGACGAAGGTATAAAGCAAAAACCTTTACATTTACAACCTACACATCCATCACATGTAGATAAAGACATCAGGAGTTGGACCTATTCTTAAAGTGCATAAGAATATTAGTTGCAAAGATTTCCACTTTCATTTTAAAAACTTGTTTAGCTGGATAACAGCATATTTTGACTGAGGGACAAACTCACAGATGGATTTTTTTCCCATAAGAAAAGAGGAGGGGGGAATGATGAGAAACACGGCTCCATCCTTATCATCCCCAATTGGATACTAGAAGTAGAACCAAACAAAATTACTTGAACAAATCAGAAGAGAGGAGGTTTAAGAGTTTAAGAAAGCCCAATATGCTCTGGTCATGTGGTTTTTGTTGGGATGGGTCTGTTCCTCCCGGGTTTTTCGGATCGGGTCTGTCCCTCCCGGGGTCTGTCCCTCTCGGGTTTGTGGGACCGGGGTCTGTCCCTCTCGGATTTATTTGGATGGATCTGTCCTTCCCGGATTTGTCGGATCGGGGTCTATCCCTCCCGGATTTGTCGGGTCGGGGTCTGTCCCTCTCGGGTTTATTGGGATGGGTCTGTCCTTCCCGGATTTGTCGGGTCGGGGTCTGTCCCTCTCGGGTTTATTTGGATGGATCTGTCCTTCCCGGATTTGTCAGGTCGGGGTCTGTCCCTCTCGGGTTTATTTGGATGGATCTGTCCTTCCCGGATTTGTCAGGTCGGGGTCTATCCCTCCCGGGTTTATTAGGTCGGGGTCTGTCCCTCTCGG
>VZTT01007771.1:15349-40462 GCA_013400855.1 Buphagus erythrorhynchus | reverse complement strand
CCTTGGAACAAGGGTTCAAGTCTAAACATGATCTCAATGTGGGACTAATACTAAGCCATTTTTAAAAATTGCAATTTAAGCTACAAAAAAGTGTAAATGAAACAGCAGACCCTATACTATTAAGCTAAAACATGACTTAGATTAGTGAGCTGGAATGGGAGAGAAAGAGGACATGTTGAAAATCTTACAGATATTGTATATCCCTCCTAAAAACAGCAGCATGGTGTGGAGGTGAGGGAATCAGAGGGCAGAAAACATCATTTCCCTTTCATCTGCCCTGGAAAGGGACTGAAGGATGAGAAGCAGTGTGTCCATACAACATCACTTCTAAGAATGTTGGTTTCCCAGTAGAGGAGCCTTCAGAGACAGGAGTGTGAAACATCTTTGGCAATGATTCAAGCAGAAATGAACCAGTGTGCAGGTTTTATAATGTGCAGTAAGGAGGCATGATGTGTCTTCCAGTTTCTGAGTAACTGACAGGGCTGCACTTGGGAAATGTCACTTAAGTATTAATTAAACATGACAAAATTATAACTATTTTAGTAGCAAATTGGCATGTTCCAAATACCAGCTTAACCATAAAATATTAGGATTCCCTTCCCTTGTTCATGTTTGGCTTTCTACTAGAGTACAGCAAACCATCTATTTTGAAGGGAGTAAGGTCCTGTGGAGGGGCTGCAGTGCAGAACGGGCTGTGGAGGCTTGTGGTAGAGTCCCAGGTAGAAAGAGGAGCTCTGAATTTATTCTGTGCCCTGCAGCACACTGTATAGCAGCCTGGCAGCATGGTGGAACAAGGCAGAATTGTCAGCTTAGCAGGAAACTGGATCCAAGCGTGGTCACAAACTGCAGCAGCCCTGCAGAGCAGCAGGAGGGCATGGGATGCAGGGTAGCCCTGGCTCCAAGCTCGGACTCAGGCAGCTTGTCTGGACTTGCTTTGGAGAGCCAAGTTCAATTGTCAGTGCATAGATGCAATCCTCAGCAAAACCACTGCCAGACTTCTCAGTAGTTGGCACCTTCTGAACAAAAGGCTAAAGAAAAAATACGGGGGCAGAGAGATCGAGCCTTAGGCTCAGCTTGGAGCGCAGACTTGCACAGAAGGGCATTTTGGCTGCAGCTCTTGCAAATTAATTGTAGGGTTAGAGAGTGAGCTTCAGTCTCAGCATTTCATAACCATGATATCCAATCCATCTCAGTAAAACAGAAGAATGGCAGTATATTTCTAGGTGCTCTTTTGTCTGTAATCCTGAGGGGAAACTTTTCCTTAGTTTTACCAAACCTTGTCACTGCTCAAATCAATTTATTACTTTTACCTCATTATTTTCTGTCATTCCAAGTTCAGTGTCTTCAGGCATTTCCTCATTTTCTTCTGAAGGTTCCTGCTAGGCTTATTTTGTCTGTTGGCATTTTGAGAAGGAAAATGTAATCGTCATGCTGACTGAATGTCAACTAACGCTGTGATTAAAAAGTAGCTTACAACAAAACTCTTCTTTGATGGACTGTTTTTTACTTCACATTTGCTAAGCTGAAAAGGAGAGTCAAGAATTAGAAGGAATTTGGGGGGCATCTTTGTCTAAAATCAAGAATTAAATTACTTAATTCAAGTTAATTTCTTAAGTCTAGCCACCTTGTGACTTTGTAGTGAAAACCTTTACCCAGACTTTTCCAGCAAAGTTAGTGCATCCCCAAAGCAGCACGGAATAGTTTGGGGCATGCAGGTTTTGTATATTTCACAACTGAATG
This sequence comes from Buphagus erythrorhynchus, assembly GCA_013400855.1. Taxonomy (NCBI): domain Eukaryota; kingdom Metazoa; phylum Chordata; class Aves; order Passeriformes; family Sturnidae; genus Buphagus; species Buphagus erythrorhynchus. Next base: position 38,722 of record VZTT01007771.1, on the reverse strand, counting down.
TATAACAATGAGTTGAAAAGCCTGATTAACAGGAGCAATCCATTAGGTTTAAAATTCATCTGGACATGAGCAGCCTGGACCAGTATCAAAGGTGGCCCTGAGCTGAATGGAGGGGGACTTAGCAAGAAAACTTCAATCCCCTTACAACATAAATTGTTCTCTGATTCAACCAGGAACCTAGAGAGGTCCATTCATCTTAAAGGACTTAAGATTGCTTGGCTCTTTTTAGGCTTTTGGTTCAGGATTGAGAGACAGTGCCTAATAGAGGTCTACAATTTAGGTATGTGAGCAAAAATGTTGAGCTGCACAGATTCTTTTGCTGATGACAAAACTTTGGTATTGCAGAGCCAGCTTTACAGTACCCTCCCACCCTCTGGGAGCCCACGAGAGCAAAGCAAAAACAAGCTATTGTATCTGCAGCTAAAGTATTTGAGTACTGTACTGCACTTCTCCCATTAACTCTCTAAGCAAAACTGCCTGGAAACAGCAAGCAATTGTATGTATTACCTGCTTCCTCCCACCTCTTTTCATGTGCATCATTCAGCATTTAAAAAAAAGCTACCTTTTCTCATAACTCCCCTTTGTAATCAAGGTAATGCAAAGTAAATACTTATATTTATGTAATAGAATGGCTTGGCCTATCTGCAAATGAGAGCATATAAATCCCCTCTCAGGAAAGGATGTAAAAATTGGAACAGCAGCTTTATCCATAATTCAGCAAAAAAAACCACAACAGAAATGCAAATAAAAAATTGCAGAACTGAAAAAAAAAAAAATTCATTAACTTTTAAGGAGACTACTGCCTGGGTGGCATGTAAGGTGTATGCACACATGCAGAAAACAGCAGAGCCTGGAACTAATGTTCATTGCTCAATTTTGTAGTTTGCTCTTCAAAGCAAAGGTAACTCTGCTTTTGTGTCTATTATGATGAACAAAAAATCCCTCCTAAGCTGTAAAGCAACAATTGGAAGGCTACAGGCATTAAATGAACTGGTTACTTAGATCAACTGATTTTATCCACCAAGTTTGCAAGCACCACAAAACTGCAAAAGCAAAATCCCAAAAAACCTTAAAGATACCTATTTTTGTAGATGACATTTCCTTGCTTATTACCATCATCAAGTTTTTCACTTGGTTTAATAAAATTATTTGCAATATCTTTGTATATTTTTAAAAACCATATGCACAGGATGCAAGGCTTAACCTGTGTTTTCAAATGGCAGAAACAGCCCCCACAATCATAAAGGCAATCAAGCTCAAATCATGTCAGGTTTCGATCTTTCAGAACATTGCTCTGTCTGCTCCCTTATTTTAGACAATTTAGATTATTTTGTGGTGTTACTGCCTCCGCCTTAGTTTTGTGAAGCCAAACACCTATGGAAGGTTTGTGATAAGAGACTTGAAGTTGGGATTGCAGGTAGTGTGAAAGCCCCCTGCTCTGCTTGTGCTGCTGGGCATTTTGCCACCACAGGCCACAGAAATTCAAAGTGGACTTGACTCTCTCTGGTGGAACAGCTGAAATGCATTTCATGGGGTTTGGGCAGCCCAGCTCAGCAGCATTCCCTCTGAGAAAGACTTGTTTCACCTACATGGGACAGAAAGCTTCTGAGGAGGAGCACATGTGAGTGTAGAGGAGTTAGTGTGCGCATGTGGACAGACGGACACGTGGCTGCAAATGAATGAGCTGAAGTGTCTTTTGCAAACACCCTGCACTGTGTTACCCTGCAAGGACCATACTGGTGGGCAAAGAGAGAAACAAGCCCTGCATTTATCGTCTTTAGTGAAAGGTTCTCTGGCATTTAAAGGTTACTGGGCATCTCAGTAGATCCTAGTTACTAGAGAAACACAAACTTTGTAGTGCTAGGAGCACAACAGAGAGCAAACTTTGTAGCACCTTTTGCAGTGGAGAAGCCAGTGTCACACAGCCCACTCTCTCCACCTTTGCATACTTAAGCAGGGCCAGCCACAAGTTCACTCTAGAAGGAAACTACAAACGTTGAGCAAAACCTAAAGTAGGGAAGCAGCAGCTGAGAACTGTTTTGTCTTCACAGCAAGAAGTCATCATGGAGGAGAACCAAACTGTGTAGCAGTAACTCCCAGGAAGTCTCAGTTCTGATGCAGTTTCTGAATAAATATACCTCTGACCACATCAGGCAAGGTCAGACTGCACCATTTGTAACGTGATATTGCAAGGACAGAAGGTTCTCCAGTCTCACAGGGGTGCTATAAGGATAACATTCACTAATGCTCATGAAAGATGTTTGGATACTACAGGGAACAGTGTCACAGAAATGCCTAAAAACTGAATTCATATTTGCATGTTCTAATTGTGCCTTTGGGTTCTCTAAAATTGACTTGTTTTTAGTTTTACAGAAATACTTTTAGAATTGAGAGTGAGAAATAGTGTCTGGAAGCAGCATCCTAAAAAAAAAAGCAACCCAAAATCTGAAGACTCTTGCTCAGGAAAGAGGGGTAAGGAAGTTTGAGAGCCTCGTTTTTTCCCAGCCTGGCCTTCTGACCATGGATTATTCTGCAGGACAATATTTTGTTCTGTTCTCAGCAGGCTAACAGTGCTGAAAGAGGCAAAAAGTAGTAGCTAGCCACAATTTGCCAAAGTTGCCCTGGGATTAAGGTCAATTCTCTATCGACACATTTATGTAGAAAAAAGGCCCTATTTTTCAGTTTGTTTCTATAATTTGAAGGTAAATCTGAGAACTAGGCAAATGTATATTTCAACTGAGAGATATCAGTGGGTTTTCATTTCCTTTAGAATATCTTTCAGCATCAGCATCAGATTCTTTCTTAGGATAAAGCTGTCTTTATGCAAAGCAGTGCCTAATAGCCATCCTCAACTACTTTAACAAGTCAATTTTGTAAGGACTGTAGGTGTCAAGCCAGAACACTGTTTGGAACTACAGTACAGGGATCCTAGATTTTAAATGAAATGTTACCTCATGCATCATTTTCTATCATACTTACAGAATTCCAGTTTGTTTATCTCAAAATAAATGTTGCTTTCTGTAATTTGTACACGTGCTAAAGCTGCTGGTTTGTTTCTTTAATGAATGTTTTGCTTTGCTTTAAACATGTGGGTTTTCTTTAAACAAAAAATGAAGGTTAAAACTTTGTACATTTTTAAAATGACTGCTAAGGTCAGAAGTGTAAAAGTACATGTCGCATTAAAATTGAGTGCTGTTTATGTATTTAACATAGATGTACGTTTTTGCATTGTTAAAAAGAATGATCCATGCTTTCTTTGAGGGGGATCTGTGCTCCAACATTGTCCAATAGCTTTCATATTCTAATTACTTTTATTAAAGTTCTAACAGTTTGCATATGATTCATGATTCTGATTTCTTCTCTTTTATTAATTCTGATAATCTGACACAGCCTAAAATGCTCTTCTCATTTGGAACAAGCAAAATATACCTCCTGGTGAGAAATTAATCCAACACTCAAATTGTTTTTGAATTATGAGCATGATGCTGCCAACTGCAAGGTCTTTACTTCAAGTTAATGAAATCCAAAAGTATCCATAAAATGATGCAAGACAAACTCTTTATTTCTACAAAGTCTCCAAGTGTTGTTGATATGGAAATACCATGGTCAGAATACATTTTCTATACCAAATAAAATATTTTTATCATTCCTGTTAAACAGACAGTATTTAAAAGGAGAGCATTATTCTCATCAGGCTGAGGCAAATTCAAGTGTCAGGAGAAGATTCATCCATCTGGCAAGTCACCAAAGCTGTTCTTGTGAAGCTACAAAAGCATTCTTAATCAACAATGTTTTTTTTTTGTTTTGAACACATTCGTTAAGTACTCCCAAATGACCAAATGTGAGCCACCCAGAGCCAGTGAGAAGACTGGCTTTTAGTGTTTTGACACTTGAGCAGCCACTGGTTTTAAATAGTCTTGGAGAGGTACCATGGTAAGACTTTGCTTAAGACCCCTTGGGATCCTGGTGCCTCAGTTCTCTGCACACTGGCCCACAGCAGAGATGCAGCCTTAGGGTCTCCTGCACCTTGCCAGCCCTTCAGTTCCTGCCTGTTTCTTCTTGTCTCCTCCCTGTGGGGCTCCATGACCACCCTCTCATGCCCCTGGCATCTGTCAAGGGCTGGGAACAACAGCTCTGTTTCTCCTGGACCTTGGTGCAGGGCTGTCCAGGGGACTTTCAAAGAACCCTGAACTGGCTCTCGCCTTGTCCAGCTCCCCCATCCCACTCTCCAGCCATGGCTGCAGAGAGGATTGGCTTATGTCTAGTTCCTGTCTGAGACCAGGAGGGCTGAGCAGAGCAGAGAACACAATCAGGGTATCTACACCAGCAGATGCTCCATCTCTGCCCCACTCAAGGTGTGCATTCACTGGCTGCTGGCACCTGCTGGCATGGCTGTCCCATGCACAGAGCAGTCCCTGACCTTCCTGAGCTCTCCCTGCCCACAGCACTGCCCTAGCAGGAGGCTATGCTAAAAAAAAATAGGAAAAAAAAGAGAGCTTGGATAGGGCTCAGAAAAAGAGACTGCCCTTGTGCCTGCTGGTTCTCTGCACCCGCCCATGAGGCCAGGCCAAGGGAGCCAGCATAATCCCATGGCTTGGGAGGCCAGAGCCTGTTTGGGTTTGAGAATTACTGCCACACTGCTTTGCTTTGAGCTGACTGAGCAAAGCCAAACAGCACAAACAGAGTCACATCATGCCCAGTCAGACACTTCTCAAACTAAGCTTTCTCTTTCAGGGACTTTGTAGGCTTTATTTCACTCTTCCCAAGAAAGAAAGGGCCTGATCTGAAGCAGGTAAAAAGTAAGACATGCAATATGAGGGCAAATAGCATTATTACTTCACCTTCTTAGCTTGTAGTCTTGAAAGTCTCCTCTCCCTCACACTCATCAGCAGCCCCTCCTCTGACCTCCATCGATAATGATGGCAATTAGCTCTTCCATTAACAATGTATTTTGAAATATAATCCATTTTATTCCCCCAAAGGGCAGGCACAGATGAGAATGTGCCCAGCTCCAGGCAGAAACCCTCCCACTTGTGGGTGGTTCTGCACAGCATTTACTTTTGTGTCCAAAAATCAGTGACAGAGTGGCGGAATGCAGCTCTGCTGGAGGTCTACAGCATCTGTGCTGCTGGGGGAAGACCTGTTCTGTGCCAAGGAAAAGGGCTTCTTACTTTAGACAGGTGAAAAAGTACTGACACTAACAGAGGTACGGCACTAAGGGAGCAGAAGCCTCACCATTGCCTGTAAATGACACTTGTGAATGAGGATGTGTTGGATGGCCACAGCAAACGCTCTCCCAGTCCCTGCGACGCGCATGGAGACCCGCAGGGAGGAAAAACAAAGCCTGAGTGCTGCTTGACTACCCAGGAGCAAGTCAAGCAGCAGTTATTAATTCTCTACACTGGCTGTTCTGCAGCTGTGAAAAATGGGCCTCCTTCCTCTAGGTGACATAAAAACTGTGTCTCATGACAGACAAACATTTTCCCAGCAGCCGGAACCAGTGCTCCCAAACGTACAGCCAAAACAGATTGCTCTGTGCTGAGCCCACCTACCACACACAGGTGGTTAATTCCCACATCCTCCAGCGCAGCATTTCTTTAAAGAGCCAGGGGTTTTGGTGACAAGCCCCACCAAAGATAACAGTCCCTGCAGTACAACAGGATGCCTCTCCTGCAGTTCTTACACCTTCCCTCCTAGCTCCTCAATGGAAACTTCACACAGTTATTTCCTTTGAATTTTCCATGCTGTTGTTTTATGTATTTTTGGGAAGGCAGACACACCAGAATGAGTATCCATGGCATGGGGTGTTGGGGGATTGTATTGATACCCGGGCCTTTCATACATGTGCCTTACAACCATGTGATTTTTGAAGCTATCACTGATTTGCTTTAAACATCCCTAAGCACTGCTCCAATCCATTTTTCTTTTTTTTTTTTTTTTTTTTTGTAATAGTGTTTCCAGCTACCTACCACCTTTTAGAAGGCACTATTTTACATAATTAAAAGAAGGAAGCTCTAAAAAGGGCTCATCAGTAAATGAACACTGTGGAACCACTTGGTTGTCTAAAAGCAATGTTAATATTAGGTACTAAAAGCTAGTATACAAGAGTCATGTGCCATGCCCTGTGGTAATATCTGCAGGAGGCCAGTGATGCTCTGAGTGTGTTTGCTGGGAAGGATCTTAGGGGGCCTGAATGGAAGATGACAGTCTGAGATTGATAGAAGGAGAGACATCTTGTCCTGCCACTTTGTAAGTGCTATTTAAACAAGGGAAATAAACTATTAAATCCCTGAAATTTTAGTAGGTTTCTTGCTGTTTTGTAAACTCTCCCTTTTCTCTGTATTTTCAACCCTATTAGCCAAGCAGCTCGACAGTGACCCCTGAGAAGAAATTTTATTGATTCTTCTGTCTCCCTTTTGAATATAAATTCAAAAGACATACTCAGGTGAGAGAACAGAAACTGCTCTAAACTGCTGCTTGCTGGCTTCCTGAAAGAAACACAATCCTCCAAAATGCAAGTGCATTCATGATGCAGTTTACTGGCACAGAAGCTGAAGTTTGGCAGCAAGAGATGAACCTGCCTAGGAGAGGCAAGAAGTGGAGTCTCACTCAAGCTCTTACTTTCAGCTCTGCAGAACCACTCCCTGAGCAAAACACCCAGGTTTTCTATATAAAACAAAGGGCAAAATGTTATGCAATACTGAAAAAAATATTCAAAGTAGACTGCCTGCAAAGAGTTTGAGTGAAATGGACATATTTTGTAGGTTTATGCCCCATCCTGTACATCCTCCTTGCTCAGAGTAATTTATTATTTCTCTTACCCTTTATACAAAACCAATAGAATTCTTATGATGCAGAAGAGATTCAGGAACAGTAATGATGACAGTAATAGTTCAGCAAGTGGTCCACCTCTAAATATATAGCCTATTCAGTTTTACACTGAGTATGTCTTTCAGCTAGAAATAATTTTAATCATCTCATTAAAAGCAGTACAGGCAATAATATTCTGTTTTTCAAGATACCTTAAATCTTCGTAAGTATCTCGACTACAACTGTTTTTTCCCCACTATAATAAGGACAGTAAAAATAAAATATGCTTTGTGTGCCTTCAACTGCAGTTGGAAACTAACAGGTTTATACATCTTAAAAGTTTTGATTTACTCTTGGACAATGTGAGAACCCAACTTCACCGTTTCCCACTCTGTTATTTTTGACACTATGAAGCCTCATGTTTGTGAAGCAGGAATAAGTTATCCCAGAAGCACTGCTCAGGATTCACTGTTACAGAATGATTCTGCCTGTGAAGACTCACATGCCTCAATACATCACCTGAAGATTTGGATGAACACATAAACAAAACCAGATACTTAACAGCCAAAGAGAGGGCTAGCCACAAATTTCAGCTCCTACTAGCAGATTCTTATTCAAGGTGTAAAACAGAAGCTAAAAATGTAAAGGCACGAAAAATCTCAAGTTTCTTACCACTTCATTTCACAGTGTTCCACGTCTTCGAAATGTCTTTCACTATCTATGCACTAAGAACTTCAACTAACATATCCTGTCACACAAGTCCCTAAAGATAAGGCTGATGCTGCTAAACCGTGGTCTTTTGAGATCACTGGATCACAAGGCAAAGATCAGTAGATCACTAGGTCACAAGGCAAAGCATTTTGGCCATACCGTATTTCCTCAGCACGGTCGGTATTTGCGCATCATCACCTCTGAATTTGCGGGAGAACCACGGTGAGGTGACAAGTCAGCAGAAGCCCTGGCTGTGCCTCGGGAGGGAAAGCAAGGGAGGGCTCCGGGTGCCAGCAGCTGGGCAGTGTGGGAGCCTGGGCTGTCCCTGGGCTGTCCCCTGGCCTGCAGGGACACCTGGTGACAGACCTGGAGCAGGGATGGACCCGGGTAAGAGGCTCCTGGGCTCCCCTGCAAAACCACTCCAAGGCAGAAGTGAACATTTCCAGCGAATGGTCTGTGAAATGTTGTAAGACCGTCTCAGAAGAATGGTACTTGTTTCATAATTATCGTAGCCAGGTTTTTGGTTGTTTTGTTTTGTTTTGTTGGGGGTTTTTTTTGTTTTGTTTTTTTCATCTAAGATGTATGGCGCACAACAGATATAACAAGGGCAGTGTCCGAATTCTATCCCATCCCAGCAAGCTGTAAGTGGTTGCAAAAGTATGAGATTCTAGAAAGGTAAAAGAGATGGGGGGAGGAAAGTACTCACCGTGTTAAGCCTACATAAAAACATAAATTCAATAAAATGAGGAATTGGGTTTTTTTCAATTAAAGTACTGTATTTTTCAGACTGAAAGCATAACACTCAAGAGCAGATGCAGAGGCCACCTACTACAGCCCCTGCAGCAGCTGACTGCTGCAACAGCCCAAAGGAAATGTATCCAGTCAAAGACCTTGTGGGCAGGTGTCTAAAACCACCACCCCAAACCCCACAAGTCCAAAAAAGGGTAAATTGGGCAAACTATTCAGCTGGTGATCACAGTGTGCCCCTCCTTCCTCAGCATGCCAAAGTATCCTCCAAACAGCCCTCATAAACCAATTTTTAGTCAGTACTGACCAGTTCTTCAAAGGCCCAGTACATTTCAGGGTGTTTTTTTTTCCCTATCCCAATGACTTACACAGGAGCTGTGAATAGAAGAGAATTCCATCAGCACCCAGGCAGAAATGAGTGCTCTGGGGAAAGAGGACTAGAGAGATGCCTTCTTTGGGAGGCTTCTACAGTAATGCTGAATTTCCCTGCTTCACTTTCAGCTCTGTGGAATTAGTAACATTTATTTTCCAAGAGTCTGAAGTTCTCCTCAAGAAATAAATAAATGGATATATTCTTTGAATGTGTCTGGCTTGGAGCACCTTAGTTGATGTCATAGCACAAATATTTATTGCAGCCAGCTTGAGAACATGGCTCCTATCACCTTCCAGCATTAAGCAAAGAAGGGGGCATACATTTGGCCATCTTCAGACATTCTTGGTCCTGTCCTGCCAGCTAGCATAGTGGGAAAACAAATGGCAATTATATCCAGAAAAAAACAAGATGCAGGAGCTGCACAACCAACACTATTTATACACCAGGGACACAAGATGACAAGCCGAGCCCTGCACTCAATACACAGTGCAAGAGCTCCCTCTCCCCACTTCCTTCAACATCTACATGGTTCTCTGAGCACATCTGCCACCCAGGTGAGACACAAGTTCCCACGTTGCTCTCCAGCCTCCTTCACTAGTTCTGGATGAGAGGGCTGTTGCTGTCACACAAAATTACACTTGGCCAAGAGCTGGCCAAGCTTTGGCTCAGCTGTTAGAATAAAGGCACAGTCCTGAACCAAACACACCACGTCTTGGTGAGCTCCCACAGGACACCATCAGGCTTCTCTGAGCTGCCCCCAGGCTGAGCTTGGAAAGATTGCCTGCTGCAGCACCAGGCATCCTTTAACTTACTAGGAAACAGAATAAAGGCAAACTAAAAGCTTTGTGTAGACAGCAGAAGTCCAATCCACCTTGTGCCCAGTCCACCTTTCCAGTTCAAGATACAAGCCAATTATGTGAATTGTTTCCAGCCTTAATGGCTACAAACTCAGCCCCTAAAAAGTCCCTGCTTCAGAGGTTTTTGTCATACGTTCAGAACTACCGCTCTACATGTTTGTGCCTCTTTTTCAAAGAGGTGTTAAGTCTCAAGAATGTATCACCATTAGATAATTTCAGTTAATTAAATCGTAACTACAACTTTTCTATCAGAGTTGAGAGTTGCAAGTTGCAAATGTTAATTTATTTTTCCTCCTCTTCAGCTTTTCTTGGATAACAGCAATTCAGGGAATTACTTGGTTGTGCTGCCCTTGTGTAAGCAGCCAATAATTACTGCTTTTACACAGGTTACTTTATTTCACAGCTTTCACGAACAAACTAACTTCAAAAATCGAAACATTAAAAATATGAAGTATAAGAAACAAAATGCTGCCGATAAATTTATTAAATTTATTTTTATTCCCTTGTAGCTCCCAGAAATTTTCAGTAACAGACTAATTGATTTAGAAGGCAATGAAAACATGACAAATACAACACTGAGTACATTGTAAGTCTCATTAGTGTGTTTAAAACATTTTAGAACATTGTGAATACACAGTTTCATTGTGTATATCACCTTTCACAATAATAGTTAACAAATTAATTTCAACTAGAACAAAAGAATTTTGCATGCCACTTTCTCCAGAATATTCAAATGAGAAGTTTTTATAAACTTATTCCATTTACATACAAAGGCCTTCTAAGTGACCCATGTATGACCAGCATTTCAGTTAAATCAGCTTTCACTCTCTTGTTCCAAAAGTCATCTGTAGGACATACTTCTACTTGAACCTAAAAGCTGAACACTTCATTATTTAATTATGTTTTAAAGATCTGTCAGCACTTCCAGCATCAGATACATTCTGTACTCTTTCAGTTTTAAAGCATAATGAATAACTAAGCAGGAACAGAACTTCTCATATCTCCACTCTTGGGAGGAGTAAGGTGCACCAAAAGTTTATTTCCATCTACTGCACTCCCTGGACAAATTAAAATCCTCATGTTCTCCAGAGCAGCTGCCAGAGAGGATTAACACTAGAGGAACAATAACATGAACAGACATGGAAGTTAACAGGCATGTGGCTATCTCCTATCAGCTGTCATAATTTTAGTGGGAATTCTGTGTAGTCTTTGACTTTGTGACCGACTATCAAACAACTTTTATACTCCCTTATTGTATTTGCCACATTCCTCTCCACAGGCTGAAAGGGGAAGAGCAGCTCATTTTCAGCGTAACAGATAACTGGCTTTTAAGTAAGAGACACTTACGTAGGAAAAAACAACCCAAAGCATTAGCAAACCTTAAGTAACATCTTTCTTATAGCATAAACCATGGCAGGCATTGAATTCCAACTGCAAAAGAATTGTATTACTTCCCATGACCCAATTTTGGATAAATGGCTTCTAAGCACTATTACAAATATCTGCCAAGACACTGCCACCTTACTTTCCCAGAAATTTCAATTGTCATTATTTTGGGGAGCAAAACATTAGCTCATGTCTTACCACAGAGTCTCACTAAAAGAAATAAAAGGAATAAATCTATAGTTTTGGCAATTTTATTCAGAGTAAGACCTTCTAAAAAAGGACTGCAGAAGCTTCCTTTTTTTTTAATGGAAAACATGCTTGCCAAACTTTTACTATTTAAGATAGTACCTATGTGATACTTTATTTCAGATGTCAACTTCCAAAACCCAGATTTCAAGTTGTTGATTTAATCACATGGATTTTGTCGTCGTCCTGGTTTCAAAATAGTATGGGAAACCTCCATAAGCAGCACAGGTTTGTCTGCCAAAAATTACTTGTTCACAGCATCGTCTCTTGGCACATTCTAACTGGAATATTGTAATGTCTGTCATCTTCAGTTATGAGAGTCACCACAGGCCAGTCCTCCTCTGGGTCATTGGGGTAAAGTGTGATGAACTCATCAGTGCTGTACTTATAGAGTCGGTACACTTGGATGGTATACTGCAGAGCATAAGCGAGAAGAAACATTTCCACCTGCATTGGAAAAAACAAATATTTGTGTAAAATTCAACATACCTTCCACAAGATTTTCCTCATAAAAACATTAAACTAATACCCATCAGATGTAATTTTTCAAAGACAAAAATTATGAAGCGAGAAGTCCTATACATGAGCATCTCTCATTCAGTATCTCACTCATACTCCGCTATGACACCATGCATTTAACAACAAAGTCTTCAAATCCACAATGGCATAGTAAAATAACCCTAAAGAAAAACTACTTTACACAGAGTATCCTACTGCCACAAGCAGGTAGGAAAGACATTCTCTTGCATCAGGGTTCATCCTGTTAAGTTACTTAAAACCAGACAAGAGCAGGTTTCAGGCAATGATCCTTTCATTCTTACAGGGTACTCTGAACTTTCTAGCCAAATAAAAAGTAAATGGAAAGCCCTTACAAAGCCTGTTGACAGGATAAGGAATTCAGAAAAAGAAGCTGTTAAAAGCTTCAACTTTGTCTACTACAGTGACAAGCATATTCTGTTATAAATAACAATTTACAAAGAATCTTACTGAAATAAACAAATACAGTCAGCACAAAAAACTGGCAACTCAAACTTCTTGACTAAACTGAGCAGCAAAAAAATCACCAATGAATCACCTATTTTCACAGAAACAGCAAACTGTCCCATCTATACTGCAGTTGTCAGATTTTTAAGATAAGAAACAAAACCAAAACATAATACTTCCATGTTTCTAGTAGCTACAAGTAAGTTGTGAACTTAATTGTAGTGTCCCGCTTGTAATGAATTCAATGGGATTTTTTTAAATGGATGTTTCCAAAATCTTTAAAGTCTATTCAGCTCATTAACTACTCCTCATTTTGGTTTGGGGCTTTTTTGTAATATGTGTGCCATTAATGCCACGTGTAAAACAGTAACTTTCATTAGCTTATCAGAATTTATCTGAGTATGTGCTACACATGGCCTTCATAATTTGAGTATTAGATTTTATCATGTTATTTTTTAAAAAGCTAACAACTAAGAGACCAATACAAGTGTTCTAACAGCAACCCCTATTTCTAAAGAATGTTATCCACCAGCCACAACCTGGTGTTCCAGAGGAGGGACTTTACAGACTCTCACTGCAGGCAAGCAGTTCTAACATATTCTTCCCAACGGAAGACCAGATGCTTCAGTCAGCCCAACAAGAGCTGGGAAATTTCTTAAACCCCTTGAAACTAAAAACTCCAAAACGGGAAAATAACACTTTAAGAACAACCTCTCCTTACTTGTTCAAGGCCTCCACTGTGACCAATATGATTCAAGTGATTATGCATTAACTGATAAGGGTTGCTGGATGTATCCCGTGCAAACAAGAGCCAAGAGAAGACAGGCACTCTTCTTCCACTTTTATCGGCGTTGTATAATTCAATGGCAGTGTTAAGCATCAAAAATTTCAGTGCTTCATAGAGACTATACTCCTCCTCTTCATTCTTAAACAGTTTATCACAAGCTTCTTGTTTCTCAAGGGGACCCTTTATTTCACTTATATTCTTCCACTAGAAAAAAAAAATAACAAACAAACCATCACACACAACACAAATCAACAGTCATCACCCTGCAAGAGCTGCAAAAAGCCACTTGTGAGTTGTCAGATGCTCAGCACAGGTACCTGCAATTTAACTTATGAAGGGCTTTGTGCCTTTTTAAAAACAATCAAGAATACTTCCACAACTGTATCCCAATCAAGGTCAGCCTGACTTAGTCTAATTTTGCTTAAATTAATCCATAAGCAAAACAAAAGGAAGGGATGCTAGAAATTGCTGCAAGGTGGCAGAACAAATATTGTTATGGGACAATATGCATTAAGGTAATAACCTTTTTGTTTCCTGCACCACAAAGCCTACATACTTCATATTCTTTACATTTCTGTTCCTCAAAATGTGTATTTCATTTCACCCTGCAATCTGCTGAATGCAGTATTCCAAATACTCTTAAAAGCCTTCATAAAAAGAGAATTTGCATTCACAGTAAGACAGAATGACTGAAGAGTTTTTTAATAGGTTCCAGAGCCTCAAGAGGGAGAAAGCATGGGGCTAGGTAATATAGTATGAACACTTAAGGGCACAGACATGTTCCTATGACCTAGAATAAATGTATAAAAATGGAACAAAAACTACTCCTTTGAAATTACTTCAGAATTGTTGTGTTTTTCTTTCCTCAACCTTGTCCAGATAGCAAAAGGATTTGTCCACAGTGTACATCATTCCTTCAAATAAATACAAGAAATAATACAGAAAGCTACTCTGTTACATTAATTTCTTCGCTGAAATCTGTCTAATTAATAGTTTTCTGCAGAGCTGTTTGCAAATAAATTCCAGCATCAGGCTATTGCAAGTAGTGAAAGACCAGACGCCTCTATCTGAATAGACATTCTTTACTTAATTTTGAGTTTTTTGCAGTATACATACAGAAAAGGGATTTTCACTACTGAAAGCATCCTTATGCTAAATTCTCCACATTCAAAAATCTTTGTCACTTTTCTTATTTGCAAGTGACCGAAGAACATACAAATACTTTTCCTACCTTTTTCCTTAGAAGTATTAAATACTCTTTTATTTCATCACTTATTTCTCCCATCCTCTTGCCAGGTTTCTGTCTGAGCTGCCACTGCTTGATCCAGTCATACTTGCTCAGCAAGTTTTCAGGAAGCTGGAAGTTGAGAGAAAAAAAGGCAGCTTAAGTTAAAAGCCTGGAAAGGAAAAGCCACCAACTTGCATAGTTTATTTTTTTTAACATTTTGCACCTTAAAACAATACCTCATATATCCTTCTCAAAAGATATCACAGTAAGATGACCATAACCAAACACAACTGGATATTTATAGTATTTGTTCAGTAAGCATCAGAATACTGGTCTATTACTATTTCCAGATCTAAAAAACACATAAGCACTGGAAAAATTAATCACCAAGTTACTCATCCCTTCTTTTTTGTTTGTTATTTTGTTTTGAGGTTTTTGGTTTTTTTAAATTAAAACACTCTCCCAACAGCAGACAGATGACAATGACTGTGTTTGAAAGTGTTCCTGAACCAACAGAAGAGAAAATGACATCCATCAGATCATCCTAAAGTCTTGGTGGACTGCAAACTGCTTTGTCCAGAACACACAAACTGTTTCCTTTTCAAGGAGTACAATTCAAACACTCTGGGAAAGGTTTTTTATTAAAGAAGAAAACAACTTGGGAATTCGCTGCTGCATCAGATCATGCCTTAGCCTCAGAACTGTCTCCTTCACTGCTCATGTGCTACATCTGTACAGTTCAGAGCTTTCACACTTCCCTTGAAGGACAACCTGGCAGTTGCATGTCAAGTTTTGTACCCTCATCTATTAACCCATCTTAGAAGAGCAACTTGTGTCTCACAATGGAGTAAATACTTGGCTAGAGCAGCACTTATGCCATCAGCCAGCACCAGCCCATTTTTAGNGGCATATCATTTTTAGTTTATTAGGACTCCAAACTAGTAATGTGTTCTCTTTAGTGGCAACCAAGTATGTGTGAGAGAGGCACAGATCTTCTCCCACCCCAGCCTGGCATCCTGTGCACACAGAACTAAATAATAAAAAATGATATGCCAGTAACTTCTACAACTACAAATGTGCATGTAATCACCATTTTAAATTAAAAACAAGAAAAACACCAAAAAAAAAAATGATATATTTGTACTGCCAGCTGTCACCAAGCGCGTTTCTCTTATGTGCCTTCTGCTTTGATGCATAACAATTTATCATTTCAGTTTGTTTTGTAGGTGTACACCCTTTTCAAAAAAAAGTTAATTATCATATGACATTTTCCTCTATGAATCAGTAGCAAAAAATAAAAAAAGGATGAACATCATCAAAAACTTCCCAGTACAAAATTTTTAAAAAGTTTGCATGCTCTTTAAAGGATCATTGGGAAGCTATGTTCTTCAGTCTAATAATGTGGAAATGGTTGAGAGCTGAAAGAACGTGTTTTTTACAAAAAGGAAACCATTTTGCAATGTGCTTGCTGTAAATCACCTCACAGAACTATATTCATCAGTAATTACAAAAACATAATCACAAGATGTTTACTTTAAAATTATAGTGGCCAGAATGAGAAATTTTCAGATGTCCTCTAAAGCAATGCAAAAAGGTAGTAAGGACAGTGTGAATCTACTTGAACTGCTATCCTACACAGAGTGTGCCTCAGACATTCACCATTTACATTCCCAGCAGCATCCTGACAACTGGCACCTTACTCTTCTCAAGTAGTTCACTTTTGTATAGGCAGCTTCTTACAGGTTTTTTCCATGTTCACCAATACCATCAAATGGACTTTGTTGACACAAGAAAATTTCTGGAATATTCTTTTTCTACTTGTAGGGGAATACCTTGCTTTTCTCATACATCAGTGCTCCACGACAACTGTTCTTTGTGTCAGGTTGGAGTTGCTCTTACACTTATTTTAAGCAACATTTAAGACACAGGTAATGACACACATTCTGTAAAGCCTACAGCATCCAATTTGTTATTCCACTTTCTAGAGAAACCACATATGGCACATAAGAATAGATATTTTAATTTTGAAAAGCTGAGTGTTTCTCAAATGTTAGAATAAATTGTCTGTATTTTTTGTTATTGCCAGCTGTCTTGTGGAAAATCTCTTACTGCCACATTATATGCAGTAAGAAGAAACCAAGAGAGCAACATTAAGACTGACAAGTGACATTCCAATAAGCACTACAGTAACATTTATATTCATTATAAACTGGAAACCAAGGGCACCTTGACTCAATTCCAGGTTGAAAGAATCACTGTGCACAAACAACAATCTTGAACACTATAACTTCACAGCTCGGGGATATTGACAAGTGAGCATATACATTATATAACAGAGAAATGAGAACACAAGATTATCAAATAGGTTAGACCAAATATTATTCTACTGTTCTGTTACTGATCTTCTACTGAACATCAGTTGACACATACCATACTAAAATCCTCACTCTGCAGCCACCTTGGTAACTGGGTAGCTTGGCTTAATGCCTGGAAAAGAGTTGCTCTGAAAGCACAATAGTTATCACCTCGTATTCTCCTTATAGATGCAAACTTCTGAGCAACTGCTTCATATCCCTAGAAAAACACAAAATCCAAAGAATATGAAATCATTAATAAAGCATTTTAAGGTCATACACTGGTAACATAAGAGATATTGGAATATTATCATCCAAATACTAATGCTATTAAAAAAAAAAAAAGCTTGACCCACTACCTCTTTTGGATGTTCAATTGCTTTTAGGTCACAAATTATGCTCTGAAAAAAAAATTTAGTTCTGCTGAAAAACAAACAAGAAACTGAAGAAATCTAACAGATAACTGTTTAAGGTATTTGTTTCACGACAGAACATAAACATCATTGAAATATGGGTAGCTAACTTGCCTAGATTTCCAAGAAATGTCCAACATACACACATAAGACTACAAATCATGCTTAAAAGAAATTTCAGCACTAGTTGATGGTACTTACCCAATACATGTCACATGTAGTTTGTTTCTGCCTCAGGGCAAGTTTGTGTTTACACTGAAATATCTTGACACTTGCCTCAGCACATTTGTTCCCTCCCCGCTGTTCCCACACTCTTAGCTGTAGCAGAAGCCACAATGTTGAAATGCAGCTTCTGCAGCTCAGCTACCCTGGCAAGGGCCATTGTCCTGTGTCTCCTTATTTCTCACAGTAATCTCTTGAGGGAGGCATGGGGAGTTTTTGACTTTTGTAAGGTATGTTTATGTTTACTCATACATATCACTAAATTTTTCAAGCAACAAAACACCTTTTCTTTATTTTCTACCATTCTGCATCAAGATTAATGTAAAAAAATTAGTTCAAAAACTGGTAAAAAAATATCAGGAAAAATTTTTAAAAACCCATACAATTCATCACTTTCAGTTACCTGCCTTCCATGCAAAAATTTGGTAGTCTGCTCTGCACAAAACTAGCATTTTATGTCCATACACAAAATATAAAACTTAACTGAAAACAATAACAAAGGACAGTATTAATCAAACCTCTAAATTATCAGCAAGTAGCTTTACTAAAAACATTATTTGAATCGAGCACGAAGAAAAGCATCTGCCAGTTGTAAACTGCTCGTAAGACCAGTGTAAAACACTGCTACTGCATTTCCTATCTTAAAAGACTGACTGCACAGGAAATCATATAGTAAACAAAATCAAAGAGCCTAATGAAATTCAACCAAAATAGAACTGCTACCTTTCTCATCCTTTTTGCTGCTGGTGTATTTCCTCTCCATTCCTTTCTGCAATATTCCATGATGTCCATTTCAGGTGAAACACTCAGTTTATATTCTGTCAAAACAGAACATGCAACATTATAAAGAAAACAGAAGAAGGTAGAAAGTAAATCAAATTTCCATGTACACTATCACGTTAAAATAACTTTAGTGCCAAATGAAACTGGCAGAACGACCTGCTTATTATTGCTGTGAGAGGGGATAAAATCAGTTTGTTCTGAAAACTACGTGTGAAGAAAAGTTATGATGTAGTTCAACAAGACAGGGAACACTCTGCTCCTCTCTTCTGCAAAAATTAATTGGCAAGGGGAGAAATTAGTAAAATAGTCTTCATTTTCTTAGCAAGCAGACAAATATTTGACAGAAAAAATATTTCTCTTCTTCATACAGCAGCCAGACTGTAAGGGAGAAAGAGGACAGATCATTCTGAGTAAGTCAGTAACAATAATAGAAAGAGATACAGTTTTGCCTTGGAATCCCAACAGCCTTCATCCCAGAACCAGGTAGTGCCGAGGTTATCAAAGCATGCCAGCAACAGATGCTGCTATGATGATTATAACTGAGTAATTTCCAAGCACGATACTTGTAACATAGACTATGTGACTGCTTTCCAAAGAATTCACATTCACTCATAAAGTAACTACAGAAACACAGGGAATGATATATTAAGAGCAACTAATTTTACAGAGAATTGATCTTTTTATGAATCAAACTGTACAATGTACCCAGTCATAAGTAACTGCTATTGAACACACAGATCTCTGCTCAGAAGTCCCTGGAAGAGAGGGTGTCAGGGCATCACACATTAGTGCTACAGTGAGTTGCAATACCGTATTTGAAACTCCACACAAAGTTTGATTGTACCTGATGAGTTTGTTTCACAAAGTAGTATTTTCTCTCTCTCTATTTCTTCTTCATCACGATACATGTCCTCCTCACTGCAATAAAAAAATCAACACATACCTCATGTAACAGCACAAATCCTACTCTTTTTCAACCTCTTCCCCTTTTTACAACTCAGGAAAGTATTTAAGTCTTTCTACCTTTTTTTTAAACTCAATTTGCTTTCCACCTTACCCATTTTCATAGAATCAACATTAGCTCTCAAAAATAGAGAGAAGTTTAGAAAACCCTCTCAACTGCTCCCCTTCGGTATCTGTCACTAGGCTGGTAATAAACCATTGCCTAAATTTCTCTTCTGTGGTTGAATGGATTCTACAGTCCCTTCATATTTCTGCATTTTTTACAATATAAATTTGCAAAAGAAACAAGCCAACATGTCTATTTGCTGCATATATGAATAATGCACCCTTAAGCATGCAGCTAAGAACACATTAGTCAACAGGGCTTTGTATCTACACACCATTGGGACTGACTCAACCTGCCTCGTGCTGAGCAGAATACATGACAGAATACATTGAAAAGTGGCCAACTACCTGCATTTATCTGAATGTTACTAACTCAAAGGAGAATTTCCACCATGACCCAAACTGCAGCTTACAGGCTAGCTGAAATCCAGAGAAACATTTCTTCCTCAAATAATATGGGCTTTTTGGCCAAGGTACATTGTCAAGTACCTGCATCTAAGCATATATACAACATTCTGAAGTCAAGTTATGACCATGAGAGAGGAAATTATGCCCTACAAGAATTCTGCATAGACCAGTGTATGCAGCTTAGATGGGAACACTAATGCTGAAAATGGAGGTCCATACAATGTTCAAAAACTGACTACAAATTACGTATTTCATTACTGAGAGGCATTTGTCATATAATTACATCTAGCAAATAAATTTCTAAAAAATAATCACAGCTTCACAATTAAAATACTTAAAAAAACATATATCACCAGTCATATTAGTATCTTTTAGGTATAGCACTAAAAGAAGTTTGCATTGAACATCTGTTTTTCGAATAAAGTACATAAGTAGAAAAAGGCTGCAAGGTTATTACTTACTGCCCACTACTATTAGTAGCTTCTAATCTACTCCTCACTAACACCCCAAATCCAAACCACAGTCTACCTCCAAAAGACTAGGAAGAAATCAAGGCACATCTTACACCACCAAGAGAGGACAAGCAATTAGGAAGACTGTGAGAAAGAGTTCAATGTAGCCAGAAGGTAATTGGATTACTTTCATTAAAATCAAAAGGACAGACTACTAAATGATGGCTCTGTATTTCTTTTTCTTTATATCCAAACCAGCTTATTCAAACCATCTGCATATATGTCCGTCGAGAACAAAAAATCTTTAGTATAAAGAGCAATGTAGGTTAATACTAGGAAACTCATCTACTGGGTTGTCTTTACTAAAGTGCTCAAGTTGCTGCATGAAATTTCATTTTTAACAACACTAAACAAAGAGAAACAATAGATATAGTAGGTATCAAACACAGTACTATCTGGTGAGAAGAAACATCATAGAAATACTTGTTTCAAGCCCATAGTCATGTTACACTATGATGCTGGACAAAGCCTAATTTCTCAGCAGAGTTTAAAGTCCATTAAGGTTCGTGAAGACTTTAAAGAATACTTAATAAACTTGAAAACAGTATGGAAAAAATCATACATCTTGTTATCTGACAGCAACGATCTCTAGCTTATCTTCTGTATAAGCCAGGTATCCAAAATATAAAGCAACAACCTCCGCCTCTGAGCATGAAGAAACCTGCTGTTACAAGGGATCCCACAGGGAGAGAAATTGTGTCAGGGCAGGGAAATTGTTCCTTTGCGATACAGCCTTGAATAAATTCAGCATAAGATGTAGAAAGAGAAGAAGTGCTCAACTGACTAAGCCAGTGAGATTACTCAAGAAAGAGGAAGTTTGGTATAAAGGAAGCAGTGTCATGTCCCTTCTGCAGATATTATTAAACCACCATCTTTCTGGGAGTTGACAAAACAGAAGCAGCCACAGACTGAGAACATGACAGATTAACATCCACAGTAAACAAGGTACTGCAACTGAAGAGAGTTGTTTTGAAATCCAGGCAGGCAAGAGGTTCAATCCATCTGCACAGGCAGAGTGCATCATAACACTGTTGTAGCACAGCAATTGTTAAGTAAATCTGTGGAAACTAAAGCCTTTGCCCATTAATGTTCAGATAAATATTTGACAAATATAGTGAAAATAAAGTAAGAATGGAAAAGAATTATTAAATGAAAACATGCATGCACAAAAAAAAAGTGCAGGTTGCATGTAAATACCTAAATTGTTGAACTGATGGGATTTAATTCATGATATTTTTCCTGAACCAAAGATACCAAGGAAAAAAAATCATAAATTTACCTTCATGAACTGAATGTACCCTCCCTTTCTATAGGAAAACTGATAATATAAATTAAATATAAATATTAAATAAATAAAAGATATTAAATATTAAATAAATAAAAAAATAAATCCTTACCTCTCCTCAGATGACTCCACTGCTGAACGATTACTAGACACAGGTAAGTACAGTTCACAGTTTCTAGATGCATCCTGATCCATCACAGGAGATTTAATCATATTGGTCTTCTCAGATCTCCCACTACATCTGTAGACACAGTCTTGTCTTATTTCTGATGTAGGTTGCTCTTTCAGGTCTGCAGCTGTATTTGGGAAGCCAAGTTCCTCACAAGCAACACCAACTTCATTTTTATGCTTCATCAGCTGTGTGGGAACACTCTCTCTTTTCTCTTCTGCACCTGCAGAAAGGCTGGTTGGTTCTGTCATCCACCCTTGAAGATTATCCTGGCTTTGAAGAATGAAAAAACATATGAAGAGTTTCTCTCCCAGAACAAAAGCATGTTTTAGGAAAATTACAGTATTTTAAGAGCTACATTATATTTTGAGAATTCAGAGGATATTTAAGTTATTCAAAAACAGGAAGAAAATCCAGAACAGTTTGGTAAAATAAGACAGCATCCAAGCTATTTTTTAAGTCACTCCCCTGACCATCATTTCTTACCAAGGCTAAGCTGTGTCAGTTCCTCAAACACAACCTGTCCTAATTAAGCATCTGCTATCCTTGGGGTGCATTATCAACTAAAACCACAAGGATTAACATAAATTCTAAAGAAATGAGCTTCTGTCCTGCAAGAAAACAGTTTTTACAAACTCACCTGGTGCTCTGTGAAACATCCACTGCACCAGGATCATTGCTTAGTGCAAGAATTTCCAATCTGATCAAGGTATCAAGACAGGATGTCTACAATCCATTCTAGCAAGCTCTCTAGAGGTTTAGGATGTGCCCATATAGCAAATTTTCAAGGATATTTATCTTGACACATAATCCTGCCCAGAAGTTATGGGTTGCTTGGCAGTTGTCACATTAGACAATTGGTGGCTACCCAGGCTGGTCATGTCAGAGCTCACAGACTTAATATCCACTCTATCAAACCTTAAAACTGCACAACACATCTCTATGTGAAAGCCTCTCACCTGCACCATATCTTTGTTTACTGACATTACAGCCCTTTGGCACCCGAGCCCTGACATGTACCAAGCTGTCCCATTGCACAGAGCTCAGGACTAGAGTTCATAGAAGCACAGAGTGGCCTGCGCTGGAAGGGACTTTAAAAGTCACCTAGTTCCAGTCCCCTGCTGTGGGCACAGACACCTTCCACTAGACGAGGCTGCTCAGAGCCCCATCTAGCCTGGCCTTGAAGTTCCCAGGATGGCGCACTCATAACTTATCTGGCAACCTTGTTCCAATGCCTCACCACTCTCACAGTTAAGAATTTCTTCCTGGTATCTAACCCAAACCTACTCTCTTTCAGCTGGAATCATTCTCCCTTGTCCTGTCACTACTTGCCCTTGTAAAAAGCTCCTCCCCATTTTTCTCGTAGGCTCTCTTCAGGTACTGGAAGGCCAAAGTTAGATCACTCCGAAGCCCTCTATTCTCCAATCTGAACAGCCCCAACTGTCTCAGCATTTCCTCATAGGAGGAAATCCCCCCTAATCAACTTCGTGGCCCAACTGGGGACTTATTCCAACAGTTCCCTGTCCTTCCTGTCCTGGGGCCCCCAGAGCTGGATGCAGCACTGCAGGTGGGGTCTCACCAGAGCAGAGCAGAGGGGCAGAATCCCCTCCCTAGACACCGCTGACCACGCTGCTTTTGACGCAGAGTCGCACTCCACGTCCCGATTTCTCCCGTCCCGGCTGCTCGGGGAAGTTCGGCCCAGGCTTGGCGCAGCACACGGCCACCCGTGCCCGCCCGGCGNCCCGGGCACGGCCGGCAATGCCAGCACCAGTCCCGGCCCCGTTCCCGTTCCCGGCGCTATCCGAGCGCCCGCCCGGCTCCTGCGCGCCCCGCAGCCGCTTCCGCCTGGGCCCGGCGGGGCCGCCCTTTCCGCCGGGCCCTCAGCCCGCGGCGGGCGGGACACGCACCCACCCGCGGAGAGTGCAAGCACTGGAGTGAAACACCTCCCCTCCGAGGTGGGACGCGACAACAACTTCGCCTAAACAGAGGAGAGGGTGGGGATAAGAGCTGCTTTTCGGCTGCCGGGTGCT
>VZTT01007768.1:46570-92428 GCA_013400855.1 Buphagus erythrorhynchus | reverse complement strand
TTTTTTTTAAAGATAATAACACAACACCTTTATCTGGGAGATTGGAGGCTGTGACTGAATAGAATGTGTTGGAGCTGCATTTTTTTGAGTTTGTCGACATTTTGAACCTTTGCATTTAAAAGGGAGATGGTACTTGTTCTCAGGGGGAGGGAAGTCTTCATTTTAAAATGCAGGAGTATGATTTTATTGTGTCCATTGTTTGTGGTGAATTACTGATGGAACAGAAACTCACTTCGGTCAGAAAATGCCTTTTTTATGAAGTGGATACTCTACTGCAGTGAAGTTAACTGCACCTTGGTTGACTTCAAGGGCTGAAAATGGGGTTTTTTCTACTTGATAGGCCTAGAAAGACATGGCTGAGTGACCAAATGCTTAGGGACCCCCTTATACAAATTTTCTATTTAAAAAAATAATAAAAATATTCTTGTTTTAGGTTGTGGGTGATGACTGTTAATGCCCTGCAGCCTTCAGCAAAAATAGTGAGACAGCAGAAATACACCCAGAATGATCTGATGATTGATCCCCTGATTGTACTGAGGTGTGATCAGAGAGTTCACAGGTGAGTGTCTGTGCTGCTGCACAGTGAATGCTTAAAATAAAGATTCTCTAAAAACTTCCAAAAGCTTTCAGCACTCCAAAACATCTTTTCAAACTAATCACAGGAGCTTGGCAGTTGCATCTGTGTTGTTTTAAGCTTGGCCTGAGGACTGTGGAGCTGAGCCCGCTGTTCCAGCATTTCATCCTGTCCAACTGTGTTTTGGAAACTTTGGGATTTGCACATGGCTCATCCATTTTGGATTTGGGTGTATGAATTTGTGGTAAACAGACTTTGCAGCGTGTTGGAAATGGCTGCTGCCACGTGGGGGTAGGTGAGGTTTAGCTGTAACATCCTTCCAGCCCTTGTGGCTGTAGGTTATTCCATCCTTTTGGGCAACAGTTTCTGCCACTAGGTGCTGCTGATGGATGTGACAGAGGCAGATTTGCTTCATTTCCCAAGGGAGTCTTTGTAGTTATTGGAAATTGGTCCCTCCAGATGTCAGCAATGTCAGGAGGAGCTGTGGTGCTACAGCCTTTGAGAGTGCTTTTAGTTTGTTCATGTTACTGAAATATCTTTGTTTTACTGTTCCCATCTCAGGAGTCCTCCTCTGATGGATATCATTTTGCACATGTTGAATGGATATCTTCTTGCTTCCAAAGCTTACCTTAATGCTCACCTGAAGGAAACAGCAGAGCAGGACATTAGGCCATCCCAAAACAATGCAATGGGTCCAGAGGCCCCAGAAGTTACAAGGGAAGAGTTAAAAAATGCGTTGCTTGCTGCTCAGGTAAGAGGGAAGAAATAGATATTCCATGATGTGAGGAAAAACAGTGATGAAAGAGAAATGCAGAAACAGGAAATTAAAATATGAGATCTTTTAAACTCCTTTTTTTTACCAGCTTCTGTAAGCATGGAAAAGAAAACTGCCTCTGTATTCAGATAGTTAAATATTTTCTTTTTTCTAGTCTGAAGCTTTGTGCTGATGCACTGCTTTGATAGTTGTTATTCTGTCAGAACAGAAGGGTTCTGCACACCAGCTCTTTTGCCTTGATGCCTGTGTGATCCAAAGGCTGTTTTCTGTGGTTGGATTTGGAGCAGTAAAACATCAATAAACGTGACAGACCCATGCCTGATCATTTCAAAGATGTTTCAGAGAAGCAGCCAGCACTGGAAAGTGGGAGGCTGAAGGATGGTTCACTTCCTTAGCTTGACATCATGGAAATTCTTGAATAATCCTGTTCCACAGACATCTCTTCATCCCTCTGTCTGGAAAAATGTCACATAGGGAGTCCCCATTATAATATGATTTTTGAGTTAATAGGAAGTTTTGTATTTAAATGAGCAGGGTGATGAATACTGTGAATTTAATGGTCCTATGCATATTTTGTCTGCTCTGGATGCTTTAAGGGACCACTGGATATTTATTTTGAAGCAATATGAGATTCCACTGAATTTACTCTTTTCATCAGTGATTATGATATTTTGTTAGATTTAACCTTTTTTTTTCTTTGCATCTTGATTGAGACAAAGTGTTGAAGTTTTAAATGTTCTACAGGATTTGTGATTCTTGAGCTGAGTAATTTTCATTCTGTACTTAAAAAAATCCATAGGTAGAAATCCTAATGACATGACAACCTTCCATTTCTTAGATTGTCCTCATTTTGTATTTGATTTTAGTTCACGGGGGGGTTTTAAACATCTCCTGTGGCTTTTCTCCCCAGGACAGTGCTGCTGTGCAGATCCTTCTGGAGATCTGCTTGCCTACAGAAGAAGAGAAGGGCCAGAGCAGCAGTGCTCATGAATTCCTGAGGGATGTGCAGAGCCCCCCGAGCCCGCAGGGTGCTGAGGAGGAGGAGGAGGAGGAGGAGCAGAGTTTGCTGTGCAACCTGCGGGAGGTGCAGTGCCTCATCTGCTGCCTGCTGCACCAGATGTACATTGCTGACCCCAACATTGTCAAACTCGTGCATTTCCAGGTCTGCTCTGCCCTGCTTGAGCTCTCCTCTGGTTTGTCAGGGTGGGAGAGAGCCAAGGGGAGTGCTCAGGGGCTGCTGGGTGTTCCTCTGAAGTGACAACAGCCCACTCTTCTCCTTCTTGTCTCCCCCAGTTTGTAGAGCTCACACTTCCTCCCTATTCCAGTGCTTGGTCTCTTGGTTGTAGTGAGAAGGCAGCACCCAAACTCTGCCTGTTCCTCATCATTAAACCCCTCCTTTGTGCCTCTGCCCTTTTCAGTTTGTCCATCTAGGCCAAGGGAAACTGCCCTAATCATCTTGTAATTACTTGTTCCTCATCTTCTGTGGGTTACTTTTTTCTGGCCGTGTTTCTAAATTAATATTGCCATTATTCAAAACTAATTTGGCTTCAAATGTCAACATCTCCTTATCTTTCCTTGTTGTTAGGGCACAGTTTACCTCTTTAGAGTGGAAGGACAAAGGTTGGCCCTACAAAAGCAGCTCAGCACCTTCAAAAAAAAAAGAGGGGAAAGATCAGCAATTTAAAAAATATAAATGTGTTTTTAATGCATATTAAATTGCTCCTTGCCAGATGGCAGACTCTTTACAAGGAGTTAATTTGCCTTGACCTGCAACTGATTAAGTGATAAAAAAGTCATTATGGGGCAGTTGTGAAATGAGCAAGCTGGGGCTGATGTTGAAATTTGGAACACAGGAAAGACGCTGAAGGAAAAGGTCACTGCAGTCTGCTTTCCTTTTGGGGGTGGAGAGAGAGCTTCCATGCAAAAAATCATTGACTATTGAGGATAAAAGAACTGATTCAGACCCTAGGTTTGTATCCAGCCTGCCTCTTGTTGCCTTGGCATTACAGGCCTGCAGCAAACTCTGAACAAAGGGGGTTATAAATACATTCATTTTGAAACAAAGCATTAACACAGGTGTAATTTAAAATCTTTGTTGAAGCAGAACTTTTAAAACACACCTGTGACACACTGACACATCTGTTTTCTTAATCCCACAGGGTTATCCATGTGAACTTCTGGCACTGACAGTGGCTGGGATCCCATCCATGCACATCTGTCTGGATTTCATTCCTGAGCTCATTGCCCAGCCTGAACTGGAAAAACAGGTACAGTGCACTCAGCTGGCTGGAGAATCCCTGTGGGTATTGTATTAACCCTGATGAAATTCTGGCTAAGGGGGGAGAATAAAGCAGGCACTGAAAATGTCCTGTTCTAACTTGCCTGGGATATTCAGGTAATATTTGTACACTTTTACCTTAAATTAAATTAAAGGCCTGGCATTGAAGGCAACTGGAATTTGTTGGGCTAAAGATTCCCTGTTTTTATATCAAACCAACTTTGTTGTGCTGTTATTTAATCCTTTCTAGTATTAAGTTCCTGCTGATCAAATAAGGTTAAAACTAGAATATATCAGACCTAATTATCTTCTGCAAGGGTTCTGTTGCACATTGTGTGTTGCTTTATTGCTCATCATTAATGTTGGAGCAATTGTGTCAGGGGGAGATTTTGAAACACTTTGATTAATGTTAAATATGTGTAGGTTATTTTTCTTAATACTAGCAGAAAAATAATCATAATAACTATTGTTAAGGCTTCTTTGGCTTCAGTTTCCTTCATGGTAAAACAGAGAATATTTCCTGTGGTGAAGAGCTTTGGATAGAAGTTGTAAAACATCCTGTAACTTCATTGCTTTTCTATTTTGACAGATCTTTGCCATCCAATTGCTCTCCTACCTGTGTATCCAGTATGCCCTTCCCAAATCCCTCAGTGTGGCTCGTCTGGCCATCAATGTCATGGGGACCCTGCTCACAGGTACCCCCCAGCACCCCCCAGAGTCCCTGCTCTGGGAGCCAGGATGACTTCTCTAGGCTGAGTGCAGTTTTGTCTGTCTAACTGCTGTTGTAAAAGTAACAACAGTTCGTGATTGGATTTTATAATAATTTATTTTTACTTCTCCATTTCCTCCTTGGCAGTTCTGACCCAGTCCAAGCGTTACACGTTTTTCATGCCCACCCTGCCTTGCCTGGTGTCCTTCTGCCAAGCCTTTCCTCCCCTGTACGAGGACATCATGTCCCTGCTGATCCAAATTGGACAAGTTTGTGCCTCTGATGTTGCTACACAGACACGAGACTTTGACCCCATCATCACCCGTAAGTCAAGGGCCTTGGAAAGCTCCCCAAGGGGGTCAGACACAGGGAAATGAGACAGAAATGTCCTGGTGTGTCTGGAAATAACCTGTGGGTGAAGCATGGAAAGCTCCCCAAGGGGGTCAGACACAGGGAAATGAGACAGAAGTGTCCTGGTGTGTCTGGAAATAACCTGTGGGTGAAGCATGGAAAGCTCCCCAAGGGGGTCAGACACAGGGAAATGAGACAGAAGTGTCCTGGTGTGTCTGGAAATAACCTGTGGGTGAAGCATGGAATGGTGCTGGCTCAGCTCTGCAATCTCATAACATCAATATTTGTGTTATGGCTGGAAAATAATAATTCTTAATTCTTACTTTGCTTCTCCTGCTTCATTTTCTAGGTCTCCAGCAGCTGAAGGAGAAGCCACACGATTTCTCAGGACTCTGTAAAGATTCCTCCAGCAAAAGCTGTTCCAGGGACACTGCAAGCCTGGACCCTGATGTTCGGCTGTGCCAGTGTGTGGAAAACACCATCATTGAAATAATTAACATGAGTGTCAGTGGAATTTAGAAAAAACTCCAGGGAAGTTGGCCTGTAGCTTTTCCCTCTCTTTATGGTGCCTAAATTTGGAAAAAGCTGTGAAAGTGGACTGAGGAGCTGGAGCAGAAGTCCACATTTTTCATTCATTCAATTCAGTCATGGCTGAGAAGAAAATCCCTTCAATAGGATTTTGTTGCTTCCAGTGAAAACTTCTGATGTGATCAGTAAATAATTTCCAGGGAAACAGTGATTGCTTGCTCAGCTCCTGAAGTGACACAGCAACACTCCTGGAAGGGTTTTATAACACTGAAAAATGAATATTTTTTTTGTTGGGCAAACAGCAAAATGATGGGTGAGAAAAATTGGAGATTGAAGTGCTTTGCTTGAGGTAAATGAGCTGCTGTTCCAGAGCAAGTTGGAGTAAAGTACTCCAAGAAATACTTGAAAAAGTGGTGTCAAAAACTTGCACCATCACACTGAGTTCTAAGAAAATTAGAACATTTATTTGGTGTCAGACCATTGGTCAAAGCTTCAGTTCAGGGGATCAGGAACTTAATTTAAAGATTGACCAGCCTTCACTGAGAGTTTTAAGAAACTAAAAATTTCTTAAAAAAAATTACTGATAATAAAAATGAGCTGTATAAATGGGATTTTTAAAGACTACAACTCAGATGGTTTTGTGTGTTTTAACTTAAAAAAAAGAGATAAAAAACTTGAAGAAATGAGTGCAGAGGTTTCTTGAGCTATCATCAGGATAAGATTAAAAAAAGAAATGGATGCTGAGGCTGACTGTGCAAGGGAATAAGGAGAGGAGGGACAGGTTTCAGCCATGCCAAAGCAATTCCAAGGCCAAATCCTTTCTGCTCCATCTTGGAGTTGTTTTTTTTGTGTATAGGGATGGAATTCCCATGTGGAAATGTGGGAAACCCCCACGGGTTTGTGTTCCAGGATTCCTGTGTAACACCCCCTGTCACCATCTGCCTACCGAGTGTATTTTTGTCATCTTTATGTAAATTATGTAAATAATCTAAATGTATGTATTTTTTTCTCCTCAGTTCCAAGTGTAATTTTATATGCTGTAGTAGTATTTAAATAAAAACAAAACAACAACAGTATGACTGAAGTTCAAAGTTCAAAGCCTATTTTACTTTTAAGTTTTCCACGTTCATCCCAAATTTCACCTGAGGGAAACACCTGGGGGCACAGACACCTGACAAGACCAGGACTTGTGTGTGGCAGTAGTGAAAAGACACTGACTTTTCAAAAAATAATCATTTTTCCATGGCGTTTTCTGTGCTCTCTGCTTAAAATAAGGATGATGATAATAATATGATAATAATATGATAATAATACGATAATAATACGATAATAATATGATAATATATGATAATAATATGATAACAATATGATAATAATATAATAATATGATAGTAATATGATAATGATATGATAATAATATGATAATAACAATAATGTAATGATATCAATAATAGTATGCAATACTTATAAAATATTATAAAACATAATAAATATAAAACCAAGGTAATATAATAATAAATATATTATTCTTCATAATAATAATAATAAAGGTTAATAACTGTATGAGCCAAAAGCGCGGTTGCCTAGCAACGCGTAGAACCCGGAAGCCAAAGGCGCGCCCTGTGATTGGCTCTCGGCGCGCAGGGGTAAAAGGCGGGCGCATCCCAGTGTGCGCTTTGCTGATTGGCTGCGCGCGGCCCCTTCCTGTCAGCTGATTGGCTGGGGCGGAGGCGGGAAGGACGGAGGGCGCTGAGGGGCCGCAGCCGCGGGGCCGTGAGGGGCGCGGGGGAGCGGCTGCCGGCGCCTCCGCCTCGCCGAGCACACAGAGGAAGCGAACGCCCAGGTGCAGCTCTGTGGGCCGGGCAGGGGCGGCCCCATCGCTTCCTGAGCGCCGCCTGCCCTCGGGAGGCAAAGCAGCCCTGCCCGGGTCGAGATGTCGCTGTGGGGAGCGCCCGGTGCGCTGCTGGTGGATGTGGTCACACCACCGAGGGTCTCTGCGGTGTCCTGGGCCCTCCCTCCTCCTCCTCAGGGGCAAACTTAGTTCGGAGCTGTGCTCGTTTGAGCGAGTCCTCCTCCCTGGATGCCTTGGGGAAAAGCCTTGCAGTGAGGTGGCCTTTCCTTTTGGAAGGAGGGGTTGGGTGTAAACTCATATCAGCGAGCTCCTTTTGCTGGAATTGCTTTTTCCTAATGGGAAACTCAATGGTGAAGCTGAATCGTGCCATGCATTGGTGTTTTTTTAATGTATTTGTTTAATTATTAAAAGTCATATGAGGACACAAGTCAGTGAGTTAATTTATCCCAGGGAATCTTCCAGTTTAAAGTTGCTGTCTTAACTTTGTCAGTGTTGAAAAACTATGAGGAAAAAAATCCCTGTGTTGTTCAAAAATGTTGTCTCTTGAGGCCATTTATGTCTCTTCAATATTTTTAATTCAATAATTTCACCTTTTTAATGCAGGGAAATTGTCTGGCTTTTATTATCCAGAGTAATAATCACAGACTAGTAAAGTGAGTGATACTCCTTTTCCCCTGACTAATTACTGCATTATTTATGGAAGAAATATGTTTTTAAACATCTTATTTTTAAAGTCACTGTCCAGTTTTATTTTTTCATTGTTATAAAATGTACAAGCTGCTGTATGTTTGTAGTTCATGATGTCTTGCAGTTCAAGCTGATGGACCTCTAGAGTAAAAAAACTGGCTGGTTTTAGTTACTTAATATTCTGAAATGCTGATGTGTGGCATAAATTCCTCTATTCCAGTTCTGTTAATATCCTGAACTGTTACCAGGGTAACAGCTTCTTGTTTTTATTTGGTGCTGCATTTGTTTCAGGCTTTGTTTGTTAGCATTGAGTTACTAATTGTGTATTTTAATTGCAGTTTTAAACCTGAAGTAAACGGGAGAAAAACTGGCAATGCCTTCTGATGGGGCAGAATATACAATTGGGGGGGTGAAGATCCTCTTCCCCTGCAAGGCTTACCCCTCCCAGCTCGCCATGATGAATGCTGTGAGTAGAACTTGCCAGGCTAAGAGCTTGTGTTTTCCAATATTTGCAATTCCAAAACCTCTGTCAGCATTTAGAAAGCTGACACATTAAATTCAGAGCTTGCAGTATCTTGAGAATTTCAGTTGTAACCACTCAGTGCTGTCTGTCCTGTGTCTGGACCATGGGTAGGGAATGGTGAAGTACATTTTGGATTTGAGGGTATTTATGCCAAGAAACAAGTTCCATGTGGTTATTTATGTATGATATAATAACAGTTGTATGCAAATGTTCAAGTTTTCAGGGGGGGAGTGATTTAGTAAAATACATTGTTTAAAGAGAATAATTATATATAGTAATATTTCAATAAGTTTTCTCTTTTTTTTTGGAGAACTTTTCAAAATGAATTAGTGCATTTATATTTAAACATTTTTAAAAAGTTTTAACCAGCAACAGGACAAGAGGGCACAGCCTTAAGATGTGCCAGGAAAAGTTTAGGCAGGACATTAGGATGTTATTGCTAAGATTAGCTAAAAACTACTGCTATGTCTCCTGTTAATTCTGTTTCTTTTATTCTGCTTAAAGATTGTTAAAGGCTTGAATAACAGGCAGCACTGTTTGCTGGAGAGCCCCACAGGAAGTGGCAAAAGCTTGGCATTACTTTGTTCTGCATTATCATGGCAGCAGGCTTTGTATGGTGAGTGTCTTAGTGTCTGCACGGTTTGGATTACAAAATATAAAATAATTAATTGTTTTTATCAGCCTTTAAACATTTGGTCCCAGGTCTGGGTTCACCACTGGACACCTTGCCTTAGTGGCAGCATAAAGCAGTAATGCTAAGCTGGGTTTAGATGCCATAAGGGAATGTGGCTAATTCCCATAAGGCCAATGGGGAATGTTGGCACTTTGGAAGAAAATCCTGTGTGGATTGATTGGGAAGAGGGAGGTGTTTTCCTTTCTGTGCACTGCAGTTCTTGTTCAGCTTATGACTGCTACCTGAACTTTCATCTTCACTGTTGTGCACCTCTGGCTCTCGTGTTCAATCTGGAGTGGCTTCTAATGACAAATGACTTTGTCCCCCAGAGAAATCAGTGCCAAGCTCATCGTGTGACAAGGAGGACAGGAAGGCAGAGCCATCCCCACCATGTCACTGCAAATGTCACTCCCAGCCTCAGAGCAACGAGGCTGCACCCAGTGGTTCTCACAGTGCTCCTTGTTCTGCCAATTATCCTGACACAGGAACTTCCAGAAAACCTGGGAGCCCACTGACAAACACAGGTAACTTCATCCATAGGCAGCTAAAATTCTGCTGCTTTCAAGCCAGGGATGGTTTTTTTGCCATCATAATAGCAGACATGGTTCTACCCTGCATGAAATCTGTAGGGTGGTTAATGTGTCTAGAAATGTCTAACACTGTTTCCTACACCATATATATTTATAGTAATCCTAGCAGTTACTATTTAAAATGTTGCCCTTATTTAATACATGCCTTTTATTTTGTGAATTACAGAATGTAAGGAAAATGAAACACTAGCTTCAAAACTGTCTGCCAAAAAAAAGTTATCTCTTCGTGACGGTGAGAACGATGATTTTCAAGTAGACAGGAAAAGGATTCGCCCTTTAGAAGCAGAGCAGAAGGTAAGCAGACTGAAATAATCTGGGCATAGCTCAGCCAAAGTCTCAAATCCCAGTTAATGTTACAGAGGAAGGTGTAGGAAATAACTGAGTCATATCACAATCCCATTTTGGAGTGACAGGGTTTTGTTCATTTTTATTGTTATTTGTTACCAAGAGTCCATTGTTGCACTAAATTGTTCATTATATCCTGTCCTAAAATCTTTCACCTTTAAACAAGGAATATCCCCAAAATATCTGTATTCCCAGTTGATGGTGTTATAATTTCTGTAAGTTTTGTAACAGTGGGAAAGCAAAGCAGAAAAGCTCAGCAATAACTACAGATTCTCTTTTAATTAAAACTTTATAGCTTTCCCTAATGACTTTTGTGGGGCTTAGATTTGGTTAACCTGTTGATGCCCAGTTACTAAAACAGACTCAGCTGAAACAAAACCAGGATTGCCAGTGTGAGCACATCCCTGTGCCCAGTGCATTTTTACACTGTTTCTTTCCCCAGCAGGTTAGGAAACGTCACTGCTTTGCAAAAGGAGTGCAGTTCGTTGATGCTTTAGAAGTTTATCATCAGAGGAAAAATGGAGAGCTGACTGTTCACTCTGAAAAAAGCATGAAAACTGCTACTTTTTCTCCCCAAACAGTGAGTAATTCAGTAATATCTTTTACATCAGGAGTGTTAGTTCAAGAACAATTTTAAACAATATTTTATGTGAAAGGGTTATGCAGTTTAATGAAGTTTGAGCAAATGTTGCAGCTAATGCAAAGGTTCCTTAGTGTTTTCTTTATTTCCAAGTTCTGTAGCAGAAGTATAACATCAGAAGTTAAGATACAGATTTGCACCTGTTTCTGCAGCTTTGTTAGGCATTTTCTGCATTTCTTACTGTTGAAAATAGATTTTACATAAATGTTTGTTGGAGCAAAAGCAGTAGAAGAAGAAATGTGAGGCAGTAGAGAGCTGAGTGTGAGAGGCCAAGTTATGTCAGTGATGTAGTAACCACAAAGGAAACCAAAAGCTATAGGATTATTATAAGATACTGGGAGCTAAATATTTTCTTAACAAAAGTGAATCTGTGTTGTAGGCATCTGATGGGAGGTAGTTTTTATTAGTTCTGGAAAGCTCTGTGGGTTTTTGAGTAGGATTTGAAATACCTTGTGCCACTGAGCTTCAATTGGTAGTTTGAAATCCAAACACCACCAGAGTGTGCTGTTGATTTTTGAATAGAGACCTTCTCCCTTCTTGACTATAAAATTTCCTTTAGTACTTCGGTGTGGGTACATGAAAAATTTGATTTAAAACTTCTAGAAATTTCTTGTCTAGAAGAAAATTGAAAACTAAACAGTTTGCTACATCTTTAGGAAGAAGTAACCTAAGAAGAAAGAAAGGGGCTTATTTCTGTTTAAGTTTCTTTTTAAGGATGAAAGAATAAGCTATTATTTTGCTGTGATGAACTTTTCCTTTAGCAGACTGATAACTTGTTTGGTATCAAGAAAATAAAGGCTTATTTCTCATTAGTAGTTCGGAGCTTTAACTGCATTGAGTTTACAACAGGAAGAGCATCACAGCACAGGCTGTTAGGTGTAAAAGTGCTTTTCTGGTGTGGTTAGGAAATGGAGTCAACAGAGCTTCTGTTCAACACTTACCCTAATGGACTGTGTATTCAGGGTGATACAAGAATGTGATAACAGCATTGTCTTGCTCACTGAGGCAGCCCTGCCTTTGAATAAGCCGTGTTTTACAGTGCTCAGTCCTCTGCTCAAAGCAGATTTAGTTTCTTATCAAGCCCTGTTTATAGTCCAAGAGGGAGAATGGGTTGGTTGTTGTAAGAGCAGGAGAGGTGCTGCCCAGCACTGCTGCATCACAACCCCTGCAGATGTGTGCTGGGGATCCAGACCTGCTCTCACTCCAGAGCCTGGGAATCCATCTCTGGCCCTCTGCTATTAACTCCTGCAAGGGAGGGCAGTTCCAGTGTGAGTTTAATTATATCCTCAGGGTACTCTCTTGATTACTTCTGTCAAAGCATATGGCCTGAGAAACTGGGGCAGCTGGGTTAAGGAATCCCCATTTCTACCAGGGAAAGAAAGTAAACAGTAAATGGAGAGTAGTGTAACAAACACTTGGGGTATCAAAAAACAACTGTGAAAAGAATCTGTCTTAATGTGCTAGCCCATTGCAGTTTAACATATTGCTTACAACCTGCACAATGGGGTTTGAGTGACTTCTGTTACACATTCCAGGGGACTGGCAGCCTGTTAACAATCAGGGTCTGGACTCCAGAATGGGCTAATTTACCACGATGGGATGAAGAAAGTTGTGGATTTGTATTACACGCTCTCACCTGACACTGTATCTGATCCTTTTCCTGCTGATTGACGTTTTGAATGAGCTCTTTGAAGCAAGTTCCAGCTTAATTAAAACGTTTGCTTGGTTAGCAGTGATCTGTGAAAGCCTGTGATAAATATTGAACCGGGTTCACCTGCTGGTGACTGGGGGAGGATAAACAGCTGCTTTGTGTGCTTTAAACAAGAGGCTGCAGCAGCAGCAGAATACTGGGCTTTGAGAGCTTCCAAAGGAGCAGTTGAAAAGCTCTGGTAATGTCACTGCTGATATCTCCCTAGATTGTGCTTGTGTGATATTTCACACAAGAGACATTCACTGCTGCAGCATTCAGGTGGCTTTGTAACTGGGAAATGTAGATGGAGATATGAAGAACTCCTCTTACCTCTTTGTGTTTCAAAGATCACAGCCCCAGTGTTTGTTTAGCTCTATTTTACACACGGGACAGGGTGGTGGACTCGATTATTCCTTTTTTAATCGGACATCCACGTTTTTGCCATATAAATATTGATGTGATAGGCTGTTTTATCTAGCCCTGACAGAAGTACAAACAAGCTGCATTAGCCTAAGGTCCATATAGGCTGATATCTGATCTCTAATGGCATCTGTTCCTGGGTGTTTCTGATTAAATACTGCAGAAAGTACAGGAGGATCTTTTTTTACTCTCTTCCAAATGAAAATCCCTCTTTCAGATTCCAACAGCTGAAAACAGGTTTAGTTCTGAAGCCAGAGGGTATTATGAAATACAATTCTGTTGTCTTAATATGAATTATTTCTAATCAGCCTCCTTCCCTAATTCCTTCATAGATAAATTGAAACATTTTCTAATTTTGTTACATCTTAACCAGTATCTCTGTGGTTATGATATAAAAATTTGTACTTTGAGGCAGCACTGCCAAGGAAACCCCTTGTTCATGAAGACTTTTCTTTTTTTCTGCTGTAGGAATGGGAGAGGAACACCACTTTAGGTGTTGCTATATGATATCCACAGTTGGTTCTTCATAGAGAAATACAGAATTAAAAGAGTTTGCATTTAATAAAATTTAAAGATGCATTTTAAAGATTCAAGTGCAAATCAACTCACTTGAGTAATGTGGAAAGAATATGAAGAACTCGACTTTTAAGCTGTGTTTTAACCAATTTTCTGAAGTTTTTCTTCATTACGAAGGACCTTCTGAAAAGGTTTTATTTATTAATGTGTTTGGGGCTAATGGTGTCTGTGGCTTTCAGAAATGCTGTGACTACTGCAGGCAGTTTTGTTTCTTAACTATGTACTATAAAATCAGCCTGAGTTTACAACTTTCTCAATATTGTGGGTTTGAGTGTTTTTTAAACATAAAACTTTTTTCAAAGTTAAAGGTAACATTTTAGTACTGAAATAATGGCTAAAGTGCTTCTTAATGCCAGTATTATACCAATTCCAAACCTCTTAAACCAAACTTTTAAGCCCCCCTGTAAAATATTGTAATTTATAAGCCTCACACATAAGAACACTTTATTTCTTTTTTATGAAAAGAATATCTGGTATTTTAAGCCCATCATAGGAGAACTTTCTGTTCACGTTTTTATATATTAATTTGAGCTGCATTTTCCTGTTGTTCTAAGAATTCTTGCTGTCTGATGGGTCCTAATATTTTTCTATTATTTTTATTTGGCTTAGCATAGCAGTGAAATATTATTCATGTATTTACCTCTCTGAATATAAAGTCTCATCTTGGTGTCCTGTGTATTGTTTTCCCTCTGAAAACACAATCTGACTTGGATTCAAAGATAGACATGTTCTTAAAGGCCTTACACAGTCACTGCTTCAGTTAAATTAATTTTTAGCTTGGTAATGTGTTTTTCATTATTTCCAGGAGCAAAGCAGAATCTAACTGATAGAAATATCAAGGTAGCATTAGCATTGGAGCTTTCTGTGTGAGCCCAGGGCTGGGCATTGCACATATGTAACATATACCACATGTCAGCTGTTTCCTGCCTGCCTGGTGACAAGAGCCCCATTCATAACTCTTCTTTTTATCCTTTCAGTGAATAAGTAATTATTCAATATAGAAGGCAGGATATTTGGAACTGGCTATTTAATGTGGCAGCACAGGGTAATGAAATCTGCTGTTCCTGGCAACCTGAGAGGGGAATGTAACAATTCCAGCATGGGTGTAACTTTATCTGCTTTGAGGCCTGTTTATTTGGCACATCAGTGAACCTTTTATCCCAGTGAGTGGCAGCTCCAGAGGGTTACATTTACATGCTCTCTATCATGTATTGTAATATTTAATGGCAGACAAGGCTGAGTGGGGCTGAGGGTAACACGAACTTGCTTTTCCTTGGAGTGGAGCTGAAGACAGTTTGATCCCCAGAATTGTGGAGTAACACACAGCATGACTTAGCATTTGTTTATAATGGATAATCTGGCTGATACTCTTAAAGGGAGGGAGGAGTACTGCAGTGAGCAGCTACATGTTGTTACCTGCACTACCACCTGGAGCCCAAATACAAACTCTGACACTGGAAGAACTCTTTATTTCTCATGAGAGGTGTGTTTGGACATGGTGACGCTTGAGTTCCTTGTTTCCTATGTGTCTCTTCAAATTCATCATGACAATTTCATGTCAGTTGTTCCAGTATTTAATGTTCTGAGTGACAATGCTTCTCAGGAAGAAAAAAAATGGCTTCTAACAAATGTATTACAGGATTAGGTTCTGTTTAGAATTATTCCCTGTGTTTCTTTTATTCTCGTGGTGCCTTTGGCAGAATGGCACAACAAACATGTTTCTAATGGAGAGTGTGTAGTGTAGTCTGTTTTATCTGCACACAGAGTTCCTGAGCTGTCTGCAGTTCTTCTGCTTGCTTTAAGGAAAAAAATTACTTTGGGTGTCTGTTCCAAGTTTTCTTCATTGAAGGTTTTGGATTCTTGCTCTATAGCAGGAGTGTCCTGAGCTGAAGCTTCAGTGTGAGAAGCTTAATTTGCATGATTCACATGTGTAAATATTCCACTGGATTAATAATTGTTTCTGATTGGGTTATGATAAAATTGTGATTGCTGGAAGGTTTTTCTTAGGGATTTCCAGGCACAAGGATGTGGTGCTTTAACATTTTAGAACTTTTTGCAGCTTGATGGGCAGCCCTGGTGACTGAGCCAACTATCCCAGAGGGCACTTTGCAGACCATAAGCAAATTTAGCACATTCACCTAGCAGTGGGATTTTGTGAATAATTTTTTTTTGTCTTGGTTTGCAGCCTCCTGGCCCTTGCACTGAGTGTTCCTGTTCTTCTGGAAAAGAACCTGATAGAGATCCCAGTCACACAAAGAAGAAAGAAAACGGAGATCGGTTGTGTGTTCCCAAAATCTTTTTTGGGACACGAACACACAAGCAAATAACCCAGATCAGCAGGGAGCTGAAGAGGACAGCATATTCCTCTGTGCCCATGACAATCCTTTCCAGCAGGGATTATACCTGTATTCATCCAGTGGTGTCCAACAGTAGTAACAGGAATGAAATGTGTGTAGAACTGCTGGAAGGAAAACATGTGAGTAATTTTGTTTGAGAAAATGAGCATTCATTAAACAAAACAGATTTAACAGCTGGCATGAGTAACAGTTTTTACTTCTTTGTATGATCTTGGTTAAATGCCACCTGGTGACATTAAAATTAAATATTAATTGTTAGAAAATTTAATACACAGTAGCAATTCTGCAGAAACTTATGATGACAGGAATAAAATTTTTGACTGCCAGGTTAACGTTGTAATAAGACTTAAATTATCTCTGGGTTTATAAATGAAGAATAAAGAAGTGTCCTTCATTGGTGCACATTTTAGAAATGTGGATTTACCTGACATGAGGTGTTATTGTCTGGCATAAAAAGCAGCTGTTAGAAATGTTTCCAAGAAATAGCCAAATGCCTGGAACATTGGAAGATTTTAGCCTGCTTGGTTTTCATTATTTCTTGTACCCACTAAGTCTCTGCTCTTCTTTGCTTTCAGGGCAAGTCTTGCTCTTATTACCACGGTGTTCACAAGCTCAGTGAGCACCATGCCCTGCAGCCTGCACCCAGGGCTTGGGACATTGAAGACCTGGTGAGCCTGGGCAGGAAGCTTCGTGCCTGTCCCTATTTTGCAGCCCGAGAGCTCATGGTGGGGGCAGACATCGTGTTCTGTCCTTACAATTATCTCCTGGACCCACAGATCCGGGACAGTGTGAGTATATTGATGAGGAGTGGCAAGAACAGAAGTTAAAAAGAAATTACCCATTGGATATTATGTTTCTGTGGTCAGCTGATTTCCCATTCATGTGCAAAATACTATCTACAAAATAACTCCTGGGGTTTTTTCCCCTTGGGTATTTTCTAGGTTATGGAAATTGATTCAAAACCTGAAAAGCTACGTTTGCACTGTGATGCAGAATATGCTTTTTTTAACAAGATCCTGTTAGTTGCTGTTTCTCATGTCTTTCACTCTGTTTTACTAGACAGTAATTTTCTTTTTTAGATGGACATTAATCTAAAAGACCAAGTAGTCATTTTGGATGAAGCCCACAACATTGAGGACTGTGCTCGGGAGTCTGTGAGCTACGGGGTTACCGAGAGCCAGCTCCGAGCTGCCCGAGAGGAGCTGGATCTCATGGTCAGCAGCAGCATCAGGCAGCAGCACCACGAGCCCCTCCGAGCTGTGTGCTGCTCCCTGATAAAGTAAGGCAACTTCTTTATTGCTTTATAGCAATTAATACTTTTAAAAATTACCTTTAGATTCCTTTTGATGGTGTAAGTTACTCTGTCGCATCAGATGAAATGCAGTGAAGGTACACTTAGAACTGTGCAGTTGTTTGTTTATGTTCATTTGATGAATCCACAGGGTTTGATCTGTTAAAAAAACTGCTGGTCTCACATGGAAACATTGAAGTTCTCTTTTGAAAAGTCTTGTGCTCTTGAATGGTGTGCTGCTCTTTATGGGGCTTTTTTGGACTCCTGCTTTATAAAGCTCAGTGTGAAAATTTTCATAAGATGAAGTTTTGTATTTCTGTTTGCTTATTTGACAAATAATAATAGCATTATTTTGTCAAATAATTAATTAGTTCATGTTTATATAATGCTTTCAGAGCCTTGGACAGGAAGTATTTGGAATAGGTTGGAATGTGTTCTTGGAATCAGATTGGAATCCACTGAATTCTTCATAGTTGAAAGTGAATTTGTCAGTCATGCTCTTTGCTTTGCCTGAGAAACAACTTCCTGGAAAGGGAAGAGCTGAACATAAGTTGAAAATCATGAGAGGGGATGTAACAAAAGCAAGTGGACAGAAGCCCAGGAAGAAATGAGAGGTCTAGGGCAGAGTCTTTTGGGTGAAGTGGAAGTATCAAAGTCAGCAGAAAAAAGTGAATAATGCTCCAAGTGGCTTCAGAGTTAACTGAGTTCTGCTTCAGTGTGTGCAGTATCTTCATTTGCTGCAATGGACTGTGCAGCACAGCACAGGAGGAGTTCACTCTCCCATCCTCACTCTCAGAGTTAAAGTTTGTGTCCCACAGAGACAAGGGATTTTTTCTGCTTGGCAGAAGCCAATTCTCCTACCTTGGATATTTCAAATGTTAAACTTTAGTAAAAGATAAGAACAGCATGGCTGAAGATTTGATTGCCTCAAGCTTTTTAACCTTATCAGGAAAACTAAGGTTGATTGTCTTGGCAAATCTGCCAGCAGCATGAAAAGCAGTTGCTGGAAAGTAGAAGACTGGGTGTAAATAGTCAGTAATAGGTAAAATACCCCTGCACAGTGACATGGCTTTGCCAAATGCATGGGGAGCTAGGAGAAAATATTATTTCACTTCCAAAGATCCTGGGCCCTCATTCCAGAAAGCACTTAAGGATGGGCTTAGTGCCACAGAGGTGCTGCAGTGACCTTTGTGAGGAATTTGCAGATCCACCAGTGGAGGTGTGCTGGCAGGCTCTGCTGAGATGCACATTTAGCAGGACTGAGCACTTTGTTCAATGGATTATGCTGTGTCAACAGTGGAATTTTCTGGTAGTGAGGGAAGCAGCAAATACTCTTCCTGGAATTGAAGGCATGTGTGCAACATCCATTCATTCTTTTCCTGGAAATACTGCATACAGCAATTTTCACTTCAAAACCAGAGAGACCTTTCTGGGAATCTAGCTAATTTTATTTATGCTTCCTGCTTAGCTCTAAAAATAATTTAACAGGCTTTGCAAGTAAATACTTTAATGTTAGATGGAATTTATTTGAGAATTTAGGGTGTTTTTTGGTGATATCTGGCCATTGTGTTAAGTTTATACTTGCAATTCTTATTTCAAAAGTATGTAATGGTGTTTGAAATTCATAACAGGAAAACATTTTACATTTCCTGAAGTGTTTTACCCATTGTAAATCTGTTTAATTCCTATCATAGGGGCCTTGTCCTACTTTGAGTTCCAGGTCTTTTTGATGTTACATTTGAGGAATTTGGGCTAAATTCTGCCTGTGTTAGTGATCACTATTCCTTAATGAGATAAAACAAATTATAGCCAAAGAAGTGATTGTTGTGGCAGTATTGGTGGGGTTTTGTTTGCATTTAACCTGGCAGAAGGGAAATTAATTTTAATTGTTCCATGGATCAGATTATTTGTGGTGACAGGGCAGGAAATCTAGAACTGAAAACAGTCCCAGAGCCTTGCTCTTGAGTTGCTAATGATGAACTGGTTTTGCAGGTAAATAGTTTGAGCTGTTGCAGCACTGACAGCTGTCTTTTTGATGCCTCCTGCCTTTTGATGGAGCAGACAGCTCCAGCCTTTCCTGGGAAGGAGGGAGAGAGGGAGCTGCCTGCTTTTCCAGCCAGAGACAAGGTCTTGTGGTACTGCAGGGATGAAGGAGGACATGCTCACACAGAGAAAATTCCAGCTCTGCCACAAATGAGATGATCTCCATGTTTTGCTCTTGCTTTTAGCAGTCAATCACATTTTGCATTGTATTACAGTTATAATTCTGCTTCAAGCTGCAGCAGTTGCCAATACCTGTGGGTAGGTTTAAGTGTGCACTTTTTATTGCCCCACTTTCCCTTCCATGTGGTAATATGAAAAGTGTTCATTTCATGCCTCAGGATTTGTTCTTAATTGGAAAGTCAGCAGTTGACAGGGATGATAAACCAACCTGCAGCAACTGGAGTAGTGATGAGTGGCTTTAGATATGCAGCAGAAGTTTTGCTTGAATTAACCTGACATATCATAAGATAAAATTATATTTTAATTCTTTTTCTTTATTATCTACTGTATAAACATGTGGGGAGAAATTTTCTTCTCATTTCAATGAGCTGCATCCCGTTCCACAGGAGTTCAACAGTGAAAAACAGGCATAAAGGAAAAGCAGAATCTCTCTCCTTACATGTAGGAGAAAAAAAACATTTATCATCATCTTAGAAGTCTGGTGCAATTTTTGAGGTTTGCTTTGTACGTGCAAAGTGTCTCTAAATCTCTAAAATCAATGCTGAAATGATTTCTGCTTTTTTTCTCTCTCAGCTGGTTGCAGGAGAGCTCAGGACAGCTGGTGGAGAGAGCCTATGAAACTGCCTGTAAGGTGTGGAGTGGCAAAGAAATGCTCAGCTTTTTGCACAAAATGGGAATAACTGGCATTACTTTTCCCATTTTACAGGTAATGTGTGCTGTATAAATGAGCACCACCATGCATAATATTGGTGGTGTTAAACACCTTAAAATGCACAGGAGTTAAATGCAAACAGATCTTAAAATTTACTGCAATATTGAGAATTGTCTGAAAATGATTCCTGAGGAAAACCAGGAGTAATCCACTCAAGCTACTGGAATTTTTGGAGAATCAATGTTTTGAAGGATACAATTGCTCACATAAAATTATTTGATTTGAACCATTGAGCCAGTGATATTTTTGCCTGTTCTATCCAGCTGCATTTTTATTGAGCTTTGAAATGTTTTTACCCTATTTTAAAGTTTACTCCTCCTTTCTGTGTAAGCCAGATATGCTAAAAGCATTGCTAAAAATTGAAAGTATTGTTCCCTTTCCCTTGGCCCTTCTTTGCCCCTTTCCCTCTGACTTTATAGGTATTTTAAATGAGCTTTTGAAGCAGTGAGCTGACAGTCTTATATCTCTATTACCTTTGGTTTTGAGAAGTCACTTAGAATGTTGTTAATATGGAATTCACCTCTTGCAGAAACATCTTGCTGCTATCCTGGAAAAAGAAGAAAAAGTATCTATGCATGGGAGAGAGGAACTTATAGAGGTGCCAGTTGTGAGCCCTGCAACACAGATCTTGCTCAAAGGCCTGTTCATGGTCCTTTCCTGTCTCTTCAAAGAGAACAGCAGGTCAGGTCTAACATTTATGAGCTGAACACTCACAATTTGATTGCTTAATTGGAAATTTTTACTGATATTTCTCTCTCTGTATAGGTTTGCAGATGATTACAGGGTTGCTCTACAACAAACTTACACCTGGATGACTGAGAACCAACGTGATGATGCAGATACAAGTCCCTTCTTCACGAGGCCCAAGCACAAAAAGAGTTCAAGGCAGAAAACCCTTGTCCACATGCTGAATTTTTGGTGTTTGAACCCTGCTGTGGTGAGCTCAGTGTGCAAAAAACCTAAAATAATCTGAGTGATAACAAATACACATCAGATCTGAAAGGGATTATGTTGATGTTCTAAATTCCTGCTTTTCTTTCACCTAGGCTTTTTCTGACTTAAATGAAGTTAGAACAATTGTTCTGACATCAGGCACACTCTCTCCCATGGATTCCTTCTCCTCAGAGCTTGGTGTGAAGTTTTCCATTCAGCTGGAGGCGAATCACGTTATCCGGAATTCCCAGGTAAATGGGGCATGGCTGTTCCCTCTCCTGAGCTCTAATGCTGCCCATGGTACAAAAACCAAGTAAAAGTGATGGCAAACCCATTCTGTCAGTTACAAGAAAGGTCCAGATTGTTGCTTGGCTTAATGCAATGGGAAAGGACATTTTCATATGAATAAAGAGACACATTTTAGACACATTTCCCTGGAAAACTACCTCAAGCTATATTGGTAACAACCACCTCCTATCAATTACTGCACTTCAAGTACTGAAATGAATTTAAGAAATACCTCAATATTTCTTTAACACTTAAAATGTCCTTATAGAGCCTGCTGTGATTTATGCTGGTTTAGAATTAACTCTGTGCTCGTGGAACACCCCAGGTTTGGGTCGGCACGGTGGGAGCGGGGCCCAGCGGGCGGAAGTTGTGCGCGACCTTCCAGCACACCGAGACCTTCGAGTTCCAGGACGAGGTGGGAGCACTGCTGCTCTCAGTCTGCCAAACAGTTGGCCAAGGAATTCTGTGCTTCCTGCCA
This sequence comes from Buphagus erythrorhynchus, assembly GCA_013400855.1. Lineage (NCBI taxonomy): Eukaryota > Metazoa > Chordata > Aves > Passeriformes > Sturnidae > Buphagus > Buphagus erythrorhynchus. The sequence continues at coordinate 70,935 of VZTT01007768.1, read as the reverse complement.
TCCTATAAGGTAAGGAAATCTGAATTCTCATTCTTCCCTGATGCCTAGAGGAGCTGGAACAGAGGCTAGACAGAGTTAAGAGGAATTAAATGGATATTTATTGAGATGCTTTCAAAGCCACACCCTGGCAGTACCAGTGCCACAGCTGTGGCTCCAGGATGGGAGCAAAAGAGAGCTTGGTCACAAGGTCTCACATTTTTATAGGTTTTAGTCCATTTGCATGCAGTTTCATGAAGTTTCATCCTCCTTGCTTGCCCGCCCTCCTCTTTTCACATTGTTTATGCTTAGCGCCTGAAGTTTGAAGAGATTGTCCTTGAGCCCCCAGCTGGAATAGGACTGGTTTGTCTTCACCACTCTGTGAAATCCTAGTAACCCTTAAAATAAAACTAAAAGCTGCACACCCAAGCAGAACAGAAAAACTTAAATCGTAAGGCATCAAGATCACACACCTTTAAAATGCATTGTGATCTGCTTTATACATCAAAATACAGAAATGTTCATCAAATAAATGTATTGTAATAACACAGTGGGATTATATTGTTATTTCTTGGCATTCAGGTTTGTTTTCATGGGCAAACATGCTTGGTTTTTCTCAACAGATGTACTTATTAACACAATCATTTCAATTAACATTACCATAAAACCAGCCAGATCCATAATTTTTCCTTATGTTGTTTCCCTGAAGGTTTGGAAATTGTTTATTAAGAAAAAAATTAAAAATCACATCATAAAATGATACTTTCTGTATAACTAAGCAGCAAGAATGCCTTTGCATGTTCTTTCTGTGCTATCAGAATGCAGAATTCATCCAGGTAATTTCTCCTTCCGTTGTTTCTTGTTCCATTTCACTGCATTGGAGATTGGAGTGTATTTTTCTTTAGTCAGGGGAATTGCTCACTGACATTGGCTGAAAGGAATCAAATTTCTCCATTTCAAGCTATGTAATATCTAATTTCACTGACAAGAGTTATCTAATTATGGTTAATCTGGATCTCCCAGTAGTTCTGCTTTCTTCTCTATTTGTTGTTACTGTTGTTTATGGTCAGGAATAGGAATATAAACCTGCAAGATAATTCTGTAGCTCATACTCATTTTTCTTGTAGTGCTTGCAAGAGTGTGACTTCTTAAATTTTCAGTGATTATTTATGATTTTTAAAAATCATCTTAACAGACAAAACACAAAGACCTCTCATAAAAATCCTACCAAATGATTAAAAACCCCAACATGATGGAAATAGAATTTCAGACCTTTCCCTTCATTGCTAATGTTCCTAAACAGAGACTATTTTGTAAAATTAAGTAAAAACTATTTATTCCTTTTTTACAAACCCTTCATCTTGTATTATTTAACTGGCAGGCTGCAAAGGGAGGGTTGTTTCTTGCCTGGGTATCTTTAGGAATTGGAGCCACAGTGCAATTCCTGACAGTAACCATTAGGTGACCACATCAGACCAGGTAATGTAAGCCCCTGAAAAAAGCAGATTACTGACCATAAACTTATTTAACCTCACAAAACTCTGCACTTCCATGCAAAGGAAATGATCTGACAAGAAATCTCCAATTTATTTAAGAATTTAACTGGAGCATCTTTCAGTTTGCAGCGTTGTCTTTCCAAGCGTGTCACGCTGGAGAGTTGATCTTCCATATCCATACCTGACAAATATTTATGAAAGTTTTTATGGAATAGTAATGTGAATTGCAAGTACAAGGAGACTTTGTAATGACATTTAATAAAGGAGGAAAACAATTGCTGGCCAGCTCTGGAACCTTCCCCCTCCCTGCCCTTCTGCCTCACTGAAAGGTCACCCTGTACATGCTGAGTGTTCTGTTCTTTGTAGGAACACTCCCTGAGCCCAGCAAAGTATTGATAAATAGAAATTGCAGACAATTGAAGGATGATATTTTAAAATCACATTGCCAATATTTTTCTATGGATGCCCTTTTTCTTCCTACTACTTTTATTCGGGATTGGGTTGCCTTTAAGTCTGAGATTAATATGTTGGAAATACAGAATAATGTAAGCACATTAGTAGAGGGAAAACAAGGTATTGTTCTTTCATCATCATACAGAATATTTGCATTTCAAAAGTGACTTTCACAGGAAATTGCTGTCTTTCTTTAAAAAACTGCAGCCTTCAAAGGAATTTTTCAAGACTGTCAAGATCTGATTAATACACATGGTCATGGACCTCACTATTATGAGTTAAGCAGATTTTTTGATGGCTCAATCTGTTTTATGAATTGAAGTTTCAACTTTGGAATAAGTGACAAATAAAGGGCTTTTTTTCCCTCTCTGGAAGGCTGAGGACAATGCTCTGAATTTTAAGTACTTTCTATCCAGGTAATTTGATGGAGCTGAAATTTAGTTTGGTATGTACATTGGGTTTCAGTTTGGAATTACTATCTGCAATATGAATGGGGAAAAAAGCAATAGTAGAGAAAATTCCCTTTATCTTAATCAGGTGTTTGAGTAAATATATTTTTAATTGAAGAGTGACTGTTTAAAATATATGTTTGGCAAATATATGGAGTTAATGCAGTGGAGGAAAATATATGGATGGGCAAACAACCCATCAGCTGTACATCCCCACATTTGATAGGTGTCTGTTATGAACAGCTGTGATGGCTCATGGGGGATAATTCACAAACAACATGGACATTTTTAGTGTCATTGTTGAGTTGTGGCACATTGACTTTTTTAAAAATCAGCTTGATCTTAACATTCACTAAATTCCAAACCTTCATCAATTTTAAGGCTCCTAAAACTGGTGATACTATGCAACAAAAATGCATTTATGTGAAAATCAGTAGCAACTCCAGCAAAAAACACTCTATAAAGGAGAATATCAGAAGGTGAAAAGATTGCTCAGAAATCTAAGATGCTTTTAAACAAGATTAAGATAAGGCCCATTAGGGCTCATGTTGCCAACCTGTCTGCATTAAGATATATCTTGCCTGGTGCCTGCATCTTGGATGATTCATTCAATATGTGTCATATCAAAGTCAGGCTATCCTGCAAGGAGAAAAATGCTAATGCTTATAAATTTTAGTGATAATCCATCATGATGAATTAACTGACCTTTCTTAGTAGCTTTTTTTTTTTTAACAGAAGAAGCTTTGGACAATGATGTTAATGTTGGTTTGGTTTGTTGTGTTCTCTGAGGCATTGTTGGTTAATTTGGATCTGCTAATTGAGGAGTCATTACTTGGAAGCAAAATTTTTACAGTTGTAGTTGAAAAGGGTTTGAATGAGTGTTTTCAGCATGAAAACTTAGGAAGTGATAAGAATTCTCTGCTTGAAAACCTGAGCTCGTTGCAGGGAGGTTGGACTGAATCCCATTTAAAGAATCTTTGCAACCCAAACTATTCCATGATCACAATTAGCATAAATTAGCATATAAATTATTAATGCTGCATTGCACTGGCTGTTTTCCTGGAGAGTTTTGGGGTAAGGTTATACTGCTGACACACAGCAACTTTTGCCACTTGCAAAAATAAATGCTAAATTTCACAGTTGAGTTTTTATTTGTCTCATAACTTTATGAGCTGCTCGTTCAGAGTTCAGGCTCTGTCAGTCTCATCCCATTTTCCTGCTCTCTGGGCTGATGATGTTTTCTGGACTGGGGACAGCCAGGATTGGGTGACAGCAAATCCCTTTGGGCTGGAGCTGCTCTCTTTGTTGCTTGGCTCCCTCTCCCTGTGTCAGGTATCCACCAAACCTGCACAGGAGTCTCAGGCAGGTGTTTGCCCTTGTGCTGACAAACCACTCCTGGCACCCTCCCACAGCTCCAGACAGGCAGGAATTAACAATATTAATTAACTCTGAGCAGTGTGGAGCTGCTTTCAACAGACTGAGAATCTTCAAGCTCAGGGGAATTATTTGGAACCAACAGGAGGGACCTCAGGCTGTGACCACACGAGTTTAAACCCTGGCCTGATGTAAATGTGGCACCCTCAGATATGACAGCTGAGGGAGGGATATCATTTTGTGATTAATTCTCAATGTCTGGCTCTTCTTCATTTCAGACAGAGCCTTTTCTCATTGAGATACATGAGACTGGTAGAAATTCTTGTTTTCAAGAAGTGTTTCAGTTACACTGAACTCTGAAAAGACAATATTTTCATTTCTAAAACTTTCCCGAAAGATGGGTTTGTAAATAAATTATAAGAAACCCATTTTTTCTGCCATCAATAAAACAAAGCAATGCTGCTTTCAGACAACTTTTACTTATTTAATAAATTACTTCAATAAATTTCCAAAGGATGGTAGTCTGTTTAGCCCAGCCTATTAAAAGCATTAAGATTTGAGCACTGGCTGTTAAAATGAGTAAATGGCAATATCACAAAGTTAAACAAATGCCAAAAAACATTTTCCAGAGTACTGGGATTGTAACAATACCATTAATGAGGGCAAAGAGGTTTAAATGCAATTTGCACATTCTAAAGTTTCAAAAAGAGGTTTTGAGTTAGTGCATTATTAATGTTCTGAACATCTGGAACTATGTAAGAGCCACAGACATTGAGCAAGTGCAGGATTTCCCCACTAGGTCTGATGCTGACTGATTTCCTCCCCAGCCAAAAGCTTGTTTTTAGAAGTTTGAGACAGTAAAATGACAATATCCAGATAAGAAACATTCCATAGTGTCTTTTTGCTTGTATTATGTACAGAGGAAAAATTGGAAACCATTAGGTTTGTGCAATTAAAAGGTGAATTTGAAATTAAATAGGAAAATGGTTCTTTGCATCACAGATGGGGCTCTGAGGAATTATCTATTAAGTTCCATAAAAATGCTGAACTTTTTCTGTTGGGTGTATTTCTGTATTATATGCAGGGATAAATGCTTCATCAAGAGTAATATTCTCTTTGATGTTCCTGTTGACAGCTGTAGGAGGGCTTTGAAGAAGAAATTTACTCCTTTGTGTAAATATTTGCAGGGTGTAGAGATCTGTTCGTGTCATTTATGACAGAAATTTCTTCTTTAAAGTTACATCAACATTAACTTTCTGCATAATTTTAGTGTTAGAGAATGTAATTGACACAGTTACAGAAATGTAGCACAGTTAAAATGCTACAGGAAATGAGAATGTTGCAATGTGTCATCCAATTTTAGATGTTTTGGCTGCAGCTAATGCCCCACATCCCTGGGATGGAAAGGAAGATGCCTTTAAACAGGTCTGGCATTGCAGGAGTGAGTTACAAAATAATTCTAAATTAATAATGATGCTCACTTTCTGCCCAGCATTTGCTTTCTGCTCCCAAGGGAGAGGTTTTCTCTTTCTGCAGAAGCCTCATTTGTTTGCAGTGGTGCTGTGACAGTGGCTGGGGAGCCCCCAAAGCTGGAGAGGATTTTGAGGGACAGAATCCTGGCACCTTTCTACCTGAAACTTGTGCCTAAAAGCAGAGCAGGGTGAGGGAGCAGCAATTCAACAAGCCCTGGGGAGCACTTGGGGCTTGTCCTGGGCTGAGCAGTGCCCTGCAAGTGCCAGGAGTTGTTTTGGTGACACCACAGTGACCCTTTGGGGTTTTATTTCTCTCTGGAAGGAAAGGCTCCTGGCCAGGTTTAAAGCTGGTCCTTTGTCCTTCCTCTCATGGAAATCTTAGGGAAGTGATTTCTGTCTGATGGGCCACGATTTGGGGAAAACCTGCTCTAAAAAAGCTGAGTTCTAATGGCTCCCAAATTATTCATTTCAAGATTTGCACCTAATAAACATAGATAGAATTTCATTTTACTTTTCTATTTTTATTTCTTCATTGCTTGTTTTTTGCTCTTCCCCTGCACTAGTAGTTTTCTTTTTGAACTTTATCTCAGCTTCTTAATGTTTTATGGGGTTTTTTTTCCCATTAATCATATACAGTATCTACTTTCAGTTTAATTCTCTATTTTCCATCATTTCAATATCAGTAATATAAACTGTCTAGCTACTGAGGCTCTCACAGTCATCCAAAAATACAATTATCTGAGGTGCCTTCTGAGAGCTCCAAGAGCTCCTGTAAATCTTCATGTGATTCCTGAAGTCTACAGTTTGCTTTTCCCATTGACTTGGGCATAGAAGTGTCTGTAAAAATCCCTGTGTGAGAGGGAAGATTTTAACCATTTCCTCACAGCACTTTGCTCTGCTTTGGGCACTGGTGGGAAATTACATCAAATAAAAAAAAAACAGTAGCAGAAGGAATGATAAACTCCATACAAAAATAATTGGAATGAGAGTTTTTTGTATAAGCAGGTATGTAATATTTATCTTTAATGTCATCAGTTCAATCCAACCCTGCCAAACTAAATTTGCAGATGGAGCTGGCAATTCACAGCCTGGCAGGATCATTTCTTGTGCAATTACAGAGGCTACAGCAAACCCACAGCCAGAATAGTGCTGGATTCTGCAAAGGAATAACTGAAGTGTTGGCTAGTTGAAGTTCCTCTAAACTTTAATGATTTATTAGAAGGTTTTAATTTAGCATTTTTTGACCTTGAGTTGTCTGAGTTTTGTTATTTTTGGTGGGGTTTTTTTCCCTACTGCTTGGTTACCAACAGCAGGCCAAGATAAAAATTTATCTTTGGGGATGATAACTGACAATTTGAATAATTGCACAATATATTTTCCCCCTTAAATATTATGACAGGATCATAGATGTACACACCAATTATGGAGTGATTTTCCTGATTTCTGGGAAATTAGAGACAATCCAAATGTTAGAGATGCTTTGAGACCTTAGAGGAGATGATCCAGGAGCCTAGGGCTGAATGAGCAGGTTCTGCCCCTGTGACTGTTGTTGTGCTGCTCTCTGGATCTCCTGAGCAAAGTTTTTATCCTTTTTATTCATTTTTTTCCTAGTTAGTTTCCAAGTGGCTTTGTGAACTCTGGTGGCTCATCAGGAGGTCAGAGAAGTGTCAGAGACAGCTCAAGGGAAGAGATGATATTGCACATTCCAAGATCATCCTTTTTTGTTTGCAGTCTCAGGGATGAAACGTTTTCATGTTTCTGGTTTTTTTTTTTTTTTTTAATATGTTTTCCAGTGGTTGACTGTAATTGGAGAATCTATCAAGATCCTCCTTTGGAAATCCTGATTTTTTTTCACTGTGACTGATGTTCTGAAGCTTTGGTGTGAGTTTGCAGCATCCTTGATTTGCTCTGACTGTGAATTAACCAAAAAACCTGGAGAGGCACTCAGGTGAATATTCTGGGTGACTGGAAATGTGGGTGAGGTGATATGAAAGGAATGCCCTGTTGTGATCCTGGTGCTGTGCAGAGCCTCAGCAGCAGTGGCACTGGAGCTCTTTGCTGTCCCTGCCCTGAGACCCTTTCCCACTCTGCTCCTCCTTGTGCTGGAATGTTCTCCTCAGCCCAGGGGAAATCCCCACGTGTAGTTTGGTCCCACATTCTCATTTTGAATTCCAGCCTGCAGAGAATGAACAGACACACTGCTCATGACTTGCTGAACTGCTGTGGTGACCAGCAAGGGCTGTGCAATAATTCAGGTGCCCTGTGGCACTTGCTTTTTACACAGAGCAGCTCCTTGCTGCTGGTGCTGCTCGTCACATAAATCCAATCCGGAGCGACAGTCGTGGCAGATTATTGGATATTATGTCTAAAAAAATTATCTGCCATGCTGGCAGATGAGTGTTTGGCCTGTGAATTTCACACCCTGAGAGTTGGGCTGTTTAATATTTTATTACACTGTTCATTTAAATACCCTGAGCAGACAGCATCAGGAAAATAAACGAAAAATCTATTATTGTTTCTCACTTCTGAGCTCTGACTTGTCAAAGTGCTGTAAGCTGAATTGTTGTAGCTCGTTAACACATGCTCCAATTTCCCTTGTAATTAACACTTGCTGCTTGCATATTTTTCCTCCCATTTAAGTAGGAACTGCATTGAAAATGAGGTTTCACAGTCAAAAAGTTTTCACTCTGTGAATGATGGAGTCCTAATAGTAAATAACAGAATGGACATGTCTTTTTCCTCAGGAACTTTTAATAAAAGGGAAAGAAAGCAGTTGTGAACAGGGAATAATATCCATAAGCAACATTATTCTTAAGAAGGTGTATCCTGGCCAGGTTATTTGAACATTAATAATGTTCTGAACCTTTACAACCTGCAGAGTTCTTGGTCCCTTTGCCATGACTGAAAGATTCAGTGCCTGATGTGGGAGAAATGTGACTTCTTCATGTGTGAAAAACACCAGATATGAGAGAAAATAACTGGAGAGGATTTATTTAGGGAGCATGTTCTGCATCAGCAGTGTAACAGCTCATACCAGAATCTGAATATTAAATGTATTAAAAGTAATACTTGGGCTGTTTTAAATTCAGAGAAATTCTACATCATTGGGGGGTCTGGGATCCATCAACTTGTGTCTTAGAAAATTAGAAAAATCATGCCTCAGTTTTACCTCCTGATAGGGTAAGCATGCTCCTGTGTGAGACCATTTAATTAGTGAGTGATGTGTTCTAAAGAGCATTCATTGCATTTTGATTCATTTTACAGCTCAGTAATGAACTAATTTTCAGCAAAAACACTTCAAAACAAATAACTTGCAATGTGCTACAGTAAAAACTTTGTTTTCATCTTTTACTTTCTCTTTTGATCATGAGGTGAGAAATTACTTTCCTAAGAATCAGAAAAGTCTGCTATTTCTTTCTAATTTTGTTTTTTAGGGGGACAGAAGGGAAGGAGGGAGAAGGGATTGAGCTGGGTGCTTGGAAGAAATACTTAGCTTATTTATTTATTTAGAATTGTCTCATGTATGTGATGGAGGGACATGAAGGATTTCCTGTTGGGACACTGGATTTGGGGAGGGGAGCAGAGGCAGCTCAGAGCTGTCCCCATGTCCCCATGTCCCCCTGGCAGGCCTGGCCCAGCCCTGGGGGAGCCTCGTGGCCCTGCCTGGCCCCGTGCCCGGGGTGAGGCTCAGTCCTCCCAGGGCTTCTGTGCTTCACTGCTCATGTGCCACTAAGACAACCTTGCATTATTTTTTTTCTCTTTATTCTGAAAAAACAAAGAGGTCAGAGATGACTGAGCTTGGCTTCTGACTGGGGAAGAGCAGCACTGGAGATGTTGACTTCATCCACGACCAGTTCATCATTTTCCTTTTTATTCCAGACCAAGATTTAAACCATCCTTTTTAAAATCTCTTTTTTTTTTTCTTGAGAGCTCTCTTTGCATGAAGGATTTTCCCTTGCTGGGATGGGAAGGTGTAATGATAGCCTAGGGTGGATGTACAAGCAGTGCCTGAAACACAGAACCTGTTGTCTTGGTTAATTTTAAAACCACAAAAGAAACCCTGCTTTGAACCAGGTTGTTCCTAAACAGCTGCCATGGAGCTCAAGGACTGAACAAAACTTGTTTGAGGGGCAAACATGTTGGGTTTTTTGGGAGAAGATTTCTATTAAAAACCTTCTTCAGCTGCAGAAGCAACATATTAACAGTGTTATTCTAAAGTCTTTGGCGTGCAAAACATTTCATTTTTCATTACTGTTGTCGCCGTTCACGTTTTCCATTATTTAAGGGGGTTATTGAAAAATTGATGGTATGTTGGGAGCAGAGAGACATCCTGTGGCTGCAGTGTTGATTTATGACACATGGAACACACTTCAGTGCTTCAGTTTGCTGCTGCTGAGCGGCACTTTGTCATTGTCCCCAAAGAAAAACGCTGCCAGTGAAATCCCCCGTGCTGCCCCCAAGCTGAGTGATGCATACTTTGCCTTTGAAAATGATGATGAATTATTCACCTTTTATTGTGCTGGAGTGTGCACATGGTGATCAGAATCTTGTTCATAATACAGAGTTTTTCACCGTGGTCAGGGTTTAGCTGAATTATGGAATTGTGTTGCACAGTAGCTTTATTTATGTTCTTTTTCCCTCTTTTTTTTTTTTTTTTATTTCCCCTGCAGTGTCTGTGTGGATGAGCACAAATTTTACCCCACATTTCCCACCATATGTGGGGATCTCAACACCATTCTTGGTCCTAAATATTTGGGTTTATTTCATGTTTGCTTAAAATTCTCCTTGAGAAAATGAGTACTTCTCAATTTAAAAAGACACCTTTTCCATGGAAATTCTTGAAAATCACACCTCCATGGTTTTAAAGTTTTATCCTTCAAACTCATTTTCTGCTGTGAAGAAGTAGATTAAGTGGAAAATCTCCTGGAATAGCAGTTCTGTAGATTTCCAACCCAGGACAGCTTTTTCCCAGGATTAGTGGTGAGGACAAACTCCATGAGCACCTGTTAGGACAATTCAGAGTCTCTGTGATCTTCCTTCAGAATTCTGGCAGAAATGTAAAATATCAGAATAAATGTGTGACATGGCTCCAGATCCCTGCACTGCCCCATGGATTAATATTTTTTTTTTCTAATTTTCTATTTTGCTCTTCTGGAGAATTTAATTCCAGAGGCTCTGTGAGTCTTTGGGAAAGGAAATCAGGCAGGAATTCACCTGGAATTTGCACTGTGGGAACCAGGCAGGTTCAGAACTCTTCTCTGCATTGCTGGGTGATGCCCCCTGAAATAATAAATAGTTGGGAAATGTGCAGGAGAAAGCAGGTGGAGCCTCTGCTTGATAAGAGAAACATCCTTGTGTGGCTTCTCTCCATTAAAATGCTTCATTAATCAATTTATTTTTGATCCATAAAGACAAGATTACCCTGTGCATATGTATTTATATGGATGTTTAGTATTTCTCTCCAATTTCCTATTTGGAGTGGGAATTTAAAGCTCTATTTTGAAAGTAAATTTTATTTCAAAAATAAAACATTTTGGCACAGATATTTTCACGTTTTCTTGAAATTAAATCTGTTAGAATTGGAAGCTGAGAAAATGAAATTTGAAGTTTAAAATACCTTTTTTTTTAAGTGAAAAATTATGTTTTGCATTGGCTCAGTTATTCAAATGAATGAATTTTAAATACCTCGTCCTGTGTTAGAACCCTGTGAATCAGTCTCTTGCTTAACCTTTCATGAAAATCTAATTGAGTGCAAACAACTGCTTTAAATAATTCAATGGCCTCAGTTATTCTTGGCTGGTGGAGTCCCAGCCCAGAGCAGTGCAAATGTCTGGGTGTTGAGCAAAATTGAGGCTTTTCTCTTTTTTTTGGGTGAAAAATATGATTCAAATGACCTTTTGAAAAAGTGTATAGGGTGATTAAGAAGAAGAAAAGGTGAAATGTAAATTATTTCTGCCAATTGGGTAAATGAGTTGTGGCCCAGAGGTGAATATTGTTTTAGTCCTTCTCAAAGTGGGGAATATTTTTCGGTGATTTTGATAAATGTGGTTGGATTTCTTTGCTTGCTTTTCATCCCTTTTGCTTTTGTTGAGGGACATTGTGCTTTTTATGGTGCTTTTTAAAATAGTTCTAGTGTGCTGTTCTGAACTGATTTCAAAGATTGGGATAATGGACATTAGAGTTAGTTAGCCCAAATATTTTCCCTCCCATTTTTGGAAGGAAACTCAATTTTCCTTTCACACCAATTCTTCCAGGCAGTTTGTTCTTGTCTCTTCAATCTTTTATTCCCATTTCATTCCTCTGTTTCCTTTCTTCCTTCTGTTATTTCCTTTCTGTTCACTTTTAACATTTTGTTTTGGGCTTGGTTTGTTTGTTTTTTAATTAAAGGTGAAAATGGACTAAGTTAGTGATCCTATGACCCCACATTGATAAACTCTTTGTAAAATCTTCTTTATTCCCAAAAGTGAAGAGTTCCAATATTCCTGGAGCTCAGTTGTCTGTGGGATTCTGGGTCATTTAGTACCAAGTTTTTAGTTCAAGAATTCTGCTAATTCTCTACTTTTCCAAACCATCTTAATCCTTGAAGAAATTAATTTAATAGGAACCTGAAATACCAAAAAAAGTGGGTGAAGTCTGACCAGATCCACTCTCCAGGATTCCTTTGAAATAACAGGAATTTAAGGCCACTATTTTAAAGCAGTGCCTTGATTTAATGACTGAATATGTTTTAGGATTATCACTAATATAGGGACAGTTCCATCCTTTCATAATGCAAGTAGGAAATTCATCCAGGTGATTCTCCTGGGACCAGAGGGATTGGAACAAGAACTTCCAGCTGTGGGTAAGCAGCTGACTCAGCAAATCTCCTCCTGGAAGTTTTGAAAGGGAATGCAATACCTCTGGAATGAGCCATGATAAAAACATCTGTGCCTTGGGATCAGCAGAGTGGAAAATATGATATCCTCCAGCCTAGCAGCTCCAAGTTGGAGAAGGACCTGTCAAGAGTGTATGGGAGTTTTTTTTATTTTTATATTTCTTTTCACTGAAAGAAAGAGAGGAGGCAGCTGATGCAGGTGGAGGCTGAGTTGTTCTGTGATACAAAACAACCTTACTTGGTTTTTTTGCAGGCAGCCCAAATGTTGAGAAACATTTTGTAGCAAAACAAGGGAGGTGAACTTCTTCTCAACAGTCTCTCTGAATGTAAGGGTTTTCAGATTAAAAAAATAAAGTCTCTTTGGTTGTGCCACCTGTCATTTTTCTGGCAAGATACAAACACTGCAGAGCAATGGTTAGAGCAGCACTGGGAATCTGTGGCACTCTCTGTGTTGGTGGGGGGGATGAGAGTCCTGTTGGGTGCCAGGGGCTGCCTTTTGGGTGCCAGGGGCTGCCTTTTGGGTGCCAGGGGCTGCCTTTTCCTCCCAGTCTCTCCCTTTTCTTCGAGTCCCAGTCTCTCCCTTGTCCTCCCAGTCTCTCCCTTCCATTCCCAGTCTCTCCCTTTCATTCCCAGCTGGAGCAGAGCCCTGTTCTTCTATCAGAACAAGTTCTGGAGGGAGCCCAGCCTGGAGCAGTTCAGCTCCTGTTGCCATCTCTGGAGTTTTGTGCTGCCTTCCTGCCTGTGGAACTTCTGTTTGACCCTTCAAACATGTTTCCAGCCCACTGGAGACACACTTTGATTTGCAGCAGTGCTTATTCACAAAGAAAATCCTGGGAGCAAACACAGGGAAAAGGCTTTTAGATCAATGCTGCTCCCTTGGGGAGCTCAGACTTTTTGCACTAACAGTGGTGCCAATACTGTGATTTTTATTAAGAAAAACCTAATGGCTCTTCCCTTTCTCTCCTCCATCTACCTGAATATTTGAATAACAATGAAAAGTGCAACTTCATATCATCACATAGAACCAAGATTTAAAAAACAAAGTTTGGAGAAGTGGGGTTATTTTAGAGTATAATGGCAGGTTTTTGAGAAGGGTTACAAAATGTTGGTGTAAGTTCTGTTCACCTTGAAATACCTTTTGTGCAATTATTGTATAAATGTGTAGGGAGCAAGACAGCTTGTAGTTTAACAGGTGCACAAGGACACAATGCAATTCCAATGATAATTATTTTTATTTTTTAGGAGTTGTTAAACTACTCAGTAAACTCACAGCTATTTTACTCTGCTGTCAGGTGCTTCTTAGGTCATTATCCTTTTTGTCCTGTACTGCTCTGGAGCATCCTTGGATATTTTTAGGTGTTTTGTTGCCTCCCCAAGCACTTTTGATTATTTCTGTGATGCCTTTTTTTTCTCTGCTGAAAAGGTGTGATCCATCATGACGTGAATCAGTGCTAAAATATTTAAGAAATATTTTATATAAAGAAATCAACAGGGCAAGAGCTAAAATAAGCCAGAATTTTTCTGTTAGGCCTTTTCTCAGCTATTTTCTACTCCACAACTCCCTGTCAGGAGGTGATGGATCCTGCAGGAAAAGCACATCCCCAAGTTTGATCCAATGGTGGAAATTACAATCAACTTGCCTTAGGGTAAAATACATTTACCAAATCTCTGGGTTTGCTTCATGACCTGGGAGCCCCCTAATGTGATTTTTGGCACTGTATAAAGCAAAGCAGCAAATGGAAAAGGGCAGAGCTTCTCCTTTGTGGGCACACACAGGAGGGTTTGGCCTTGGAGTGCAGCACAATGGAAGGAGGTGGTGAGAAAACAGCTCCCCCCATCCCCAAACTTCCAGAACACTTCCAAAACTGCTTCAAAAGGGCATGGTGGCATGGATGGGTGGTAGAGCTGAACACTGAGCTCCAGGTTTTTATGGATCATAGCTTATAGGTGTCTTTAAATTGCAGGAAGGACTAAAAGGGAAAAGCTATCCCAGTAACCATCCCTCAGTGCATAGGAAGATGACAGATTCTTTCTAACAAGATTTTCTGCTCTCTTGGAGGAAGACCATTTGTTAATAAACCATTTGAGAATCCATTTTTAAGGGATTTAATAAAATATACACAGGCTGCCTTCCAGTGCAGGAACTATTATTCCCTTGGGTGGGAGGAGTGACTGACTGGGGACATTAATGGTTCCTTCCTGTGATTCCTGGCATTAGATCTTGCTCCCATTTGCACTTTTCCAACCCAAAGTGAAATAATTTTTTATGAGAAACCCGCACTTGGTTCCTGGCTCTTCTGAGGCATGTGTGTGTTCTATATTTTATTTATTTGTATTCAGTCAGCTCCATAATTCTTGTTGTTTTAGTGTCTGTCCATGCCATGTGTCCTGTGTTTTTGTGGATACAAGGAAAGTTTCCATATCTAGCAAACTCCATTAATGGAAGAGGTAATAGCTGTTGTGTGAATTAAATGAATTGCTCCATTCTTGCCAAAGATTTCATAAATAATTCCCGTATTTCCATCAAAATCACAGATTTTCTGTTGTGATGGTTGCTGTCAATGAAACAAGAAACCTGAAGCTTGGTCCAGGAGAGACTTGCTTGGAGGGGCTGAGGAACCCACAAAGAGAAAAGATGTTTTCTTAAGAATTTGGATAAAGGTTTTCTCCAGCCATCTTTGCAGTTCTGAATATAAATTTTACTTCTTTCAAATACGAGAGAAATACAGTGGGATTGAGGGATTAAGGAATTTTTGTGAGGAATCTTGCCCTTCTGGCAAGAACATTTCCTAGGAGTGTGTTGGTGAGAAATACCACGGGGTGGGATGAGAGGAGAGGAGAAAATCAGGGGTGAGTGACCCTTAGAAGTCAAAGGCTGGATGGTTTTATGGATGTAAATGTGAAATTCAGCTCTACCCAAGTATCTGCTGTGTTCTGTGCCTGGGCATGCCTGGCAGTGCCAGGAGCCAGCTCAGCAGGGATTGCTGAGTGGGGCCCGGCTCCATGGGAGGAGGAATGAAATGTGGGCAGTTAATGTTGTTACAGCCCCTGGCAGATCCCAAATGGATGTACTTAGAGCTGTAATGTGTTTGATTCTTTGCTTTCCCAGAATTATCTCCACATCACATCCAAGAACTGAGGCCACAGTGGCAGGCTGGGATGGCAAGATGGACACTCATTGCTCAGTCACAGGATTACAACCTTTATAGAAAAAGAGATTACAGACAGGATGCTGCCAGGAAATGGCAGAGCTGGGAGGGAAGGGGACAGACAGGAGGACAGACACATTTAGCAGAGATGATTTATTTTGCAGCTACAGCTGTATGTGAGGGAAACTGTTCCTACTACTTATCACTTACTCTGTGCTTGCTTGCTGATGGTGTCACATCAGTAGTAAAGCAAGAGTAATTCCCTGAGCAGAGGCTGGCACAAAACAGGGAAAATTCCAAATAACAGCATTTGTCCCCTCTTGTGAGGAACCTATCCAAATTCTTCATGTCAGAGAATGAGTTCAGATCTTTAATGTTGAGGACATGAAAAATGCAAAGGGCCTTGTAACCAGTTTCCTATAAATTTTCAAATGTGACAACAATTAGTTTTTGCTCATTAGTTCTGCTTCACAGTAGCACTTAAACTGTGGATCTGGACATGGGACAGATTATTTTGGTAACAATCACCCATTCAGGATCCTGAGATCTTGGCTGGAGTGCACTGGAAACAAGTGGGCTGCAGTGAAGGGATGCTGTGGCTTTTGGAGGAATGAAGCAGGGCAAGTGCAGCTTCCAGATGGAGCAGTTTGTGTAGCCTGGAGCAAAATATGGAAAAGTCTTCAGGAGGGGAGTGGAGGGAAGTGCAGACACAATAACAGCACAACTCTTATGGCAGAATCTGGGAGTTTAAATCTCATATATGAACCTCAGTAACTGCATGGAGTGACACACTAAAGATCACTGAGCAGCAGAAGGGTGAAATAAAGGTTTGAATTCTGACCATTTCTCCTTGGCTCACTCTGGAATGTGTTACTTACCTTCCCCTTGTTTCCAGGGCAGTGCTGTGCAGCTCAAGGAGGAACTTTTTTGCTCCCTGAATTGATAAAATTCAATGTAGAAGTTGATGCATTTGCTAAATGACCCCCCCCAGCTGACTTCAGGTTCTGTGCTAATTTTAAACTTTGGTTTCTGTAATGCAACATTTTCACTATTTGCATTAAAAGTTGGACAAGTTTATTTGGTTGAGAGATTTGAACATGTTCTGACTTGGAGTGAAATGTGCACAGTTCAGAGTTTGTAATTTTAGAATTTTAGGTGTAACAAAGCTGGTGGGCTCTTCAAGAAGCAGAGGAGGCTGATATATCCTACATCAATATTTCCTCTCCCAACTTCTCTATGTAAATTTTCAAGTATTGAAATGTTCTGGAAATTTAAGATATAAAGGCTTGTTCCAAATTAATTTGGAATTTGTTTCTGATCTTACTTAGTAATCACAAAACAGGTAACTTCCATTTTTCTTTGGATAACATTCCTCCACTTTGAGGAATACCACAAGGTGCTCTTTAGTGGCCACTGTCATAGATTTAGAGAGTTCTGCTTTGACAGCTCAAAATCTGCATTATTTCTAATTAGCAAAATAATGCCCCTTGTTTCCCAAGTGCTGCACAGCTGAGGTTCTGTGCATGGTATGAAAACTTGCATTTACAAATAAAAAAACTGAATAATATAACTTCAGTGAAAGAAATGCCTTTGTGTGCTTTATTTGAGCAGTTCAAGTGGTTGACATGGATTTTTCTGTTGGTTTTCAGATGCTGGACAAGTTAAAGGATCGTTGGATGCACACTGGCTTGTGGAGAAACCTGGAGGATGTTAAAACAGTCATTGCAGAGCCCCAGGGGGGAGCCAAGAGTGACTTTGATGAGCTGCTGAAAATCTACTATGATGCAATCAAGTGTAAAGGAGAAAAAGGTACATTTTTCAGCCATTCAGAATAGTTGATGCAGACTCTTCAAGTAAAATTCAAGGTTTAACATTAGACACATTTAGCAGATTGTTCTTGCATAATTAATTATCCCTGTATTATATAGTGTAAAATTATTTTGCTATTTGATGGTCAAAATCAGAATATTATTGATCAAAGTGGAGTTAATCTCACCCCTCTAAGAAGTCTCTATTTTTAGAGCCACTCAGCTTTTCCAGCCAGTGTATTATACTATATTATAATTATAGCTCTTTGAAACATTTTGGTGAAAGTTTCTCCTGATCCTCAGCTTCCCCCTGGAATAATCAGTGTGTTCCTGTCCTGCTGCAGATGGAGCTCTCCTGATAGCTGTGTGCAGAGGGAAGGTCAGTGAGGGGCTGGATTTCTGTGATGAGAATGCCAGGGCAGTTGTGACCATTGGAATCCCCTTCCCAAACGTGAAGGACCTTCAGGTAGGACATCACTTTAGAGTTGGACTTGATTTTTATGTCATCTTTAAAACACTAAATATGCACAAAATACATTTTCTCTATGTTTACCTTGAACTTCTCTCCATCCTATTTGAATTCTTTGAGTTACTTTGCACAGGTAAGAGGTGGAGCAGCTTTAAATAAGGCAGGTTATTGCAGAAAACAGGTGGAAAGATGAAGATTGTTTAATTATATTATTATTTTACAGTAGATCTGTGTGTGTCCCACTGCTTCCACTATCTCACCTTTCTGATCCCATTGCCTTCTTTAGTGTAATTATGTGTCCCACTTCAGCACAGAGTGGAACTGGAAACCTTCTCCAAGCTTGTGCTGCTTTATTAGCTTGCAATATTGAAGCATGGATTTATGACACAACATAAACTCTTCCTGGAGACTGAGGACAGCACTATTTGGAATATTCAACCTCCATGTAACTTTAGGCAAACACTTGTAAGCGCCTTGTAAAAATAGCATTTTGAAATGGCTCCAGTGAAATAAATCTGAAACTATTTGTGTTTTTCAGGAGGTGGTGAAAGCAGCATCCTGTTGCACTGCTGTGTAATTGCCCACCTCAACACTTCCTTCCTTTTGACTTGAGCAGGGCTTGTCTGACAGATAATGTTCCATTAGAGCAGGCACTTCAGAGCTGAAAAAAAAAGAAAGCCAATAAATGTAGAAAAGTATTTTTCTAGGCTTTCTGCTTACTGAAAACAAGGTTTATTATTGGTTAGTTTGTAATAGCATTTCTTTCTAGTGGTCTGTGCCACTGAGGTGCTGCCACTGCTGCCAGTCACTGTCACTGCTCTGTCCTGTGTGTTCCTCTGAGAACTTTTGGGACTGCTCTGTGAAGCCAAGAAACAAAGTGAAGGATCACAGAATAAATAAATATTAGGAGCAGCTGGATTCTGGTTCTCACTGATGCCAAATCAAACAAGAAAATCATAGGTTTGCACTTGAAAGGCCAAACAGACTCAGCTTTGGTTTGAGAGATGTGTTCTGAGCTTAAGTGAACAAGCAAAGGCTTCTTTGTTGTCTGCAGCATGTGCCTAATTCCAGCCTTGCTGGGAAAAACCCACATCCTACAAGGACCTGGGAGGCTGTGTTAGGGCAGTTCTTCCAATGTTTGCAGAATTCCTTGGAGCACTTATTCAGCCACAACATTTTTTGTCCTTCTAAAATATAATGCACTCTACTGTAGTGTAAGAATTCACATTTAAAGAGTACTCAGCCTCTTTTCTGGAGTTAGAAATGCTGGTTTGTAGGGGCATGTGCTGACAAGGTATTCTGGAAATCCTTTGTCTGTTGTAGGGCTGGAACTTTACAATTAATGCCAAATGATTTCCTGAAAATCAATGGGTTTGGGTTCTAAATGATACAACATTAGGTTGAAAAGAATGTGTTATGGGTGAATTAGGGTTTGATTTTTACCTTGAGTTCAACCAAATATTTCAAATAACAGAATCACAGGCACTACAGCACATTTCTGATAACTGTATTTTAAAAATCAGTGTTCTGTTGAACTATTTATTTTAATTAGACTGAAGAAAACCCCTAAATTTTTCAGTAGGGCTAGAAACAGTAGCTGCCAAATTGCAAGCAGCTCAAGGTCTGAGTGAGTCTGTTTAGAGATGGGAATGCCCAAAGCTCTGCAGTGATCAATTCTGGATGAGAGAAGGGCAGGCACCAGTCTCTCAGCATGAGATTTGCAGAGCTGCTGCATGGCAGAGCTCCTTGCAGGATGCTGGAGGAAATGAATTTTATTTTAAATGTCTTTATATTGAACAGGGTTTTGTTTTGCTCAAGGCTTTAGGGTTGTCAGATCCCCAAAAATTCTGGATTAATGCTTGTTTTCTTTACCAGCTGAATTGCAAGAAGGATAAAGTGAAGGAGGGTCACTCTGAAGAAGGTTGATATTGTAGAAATACAAAAGAAATTTTGGAAGATTAAGCATCTTTTTCAGCTCAGGAAAGAAATTGGAATTCCCAAATGAAACAGTTAAAGTTTAGAGGGTAGTGACAAAATTTGCTGTCCTGATGCAGTTGGTTGGTGTTTCTTTGGATTTTGTAGGTGAAGCAGAAAACTGGGTAAAGCCTGGAACTTCTGGGGAGGACCTTGAGTTTTCAGCAGACATAAAATTCAAACCACAGTGACACAGCTCAGGCTGGACTTAGACAGAAAATTGTGCATCTGTGGCTCTCACACAGCAATAGGTGCTCAGCAGAGGTACCAGAGGAAACTGATAAGATGATTAATAATGACATTCCTTTCAAAATAGGAAATGCAAGTGATTAACAATTCCCTTGGAATAGCCATGAATTATATGCTTCTGAGATAGGTTTAAATCACTAAAAAGTGCTCGGCTTCTACATGAAAAAACACTTGAATGTCTGCTTTTTGGGTTAATAAAAGTCCTCTTAAGCCTCAATTCCATAACCCCTTACTCCTGCACAGAGCTCTTACTTGTGTGAGTAATCCCTTTAATACTCCCAGGGCTGAGCACAAGCAGCAGGGTTTGTGGAATTGGACCTTTGGAGAGCAATATTTTATGTTGGCAGTTTGATGTTGGCTCATCTCCACTAATATGACTTGTCTGTGATCAACCTGCTTTCTAAATATGTTTTATGATTTGTAACTTGATTGAATAGCAGTGAGCTGTAATATTAGAGAACATAAATAATGTGACAAGCAGAGATGGATAATCCCACATGTGTTATCTGATGCTAACATACTGTTAATTAACTTCTCTTAGATATTTTGAAGTGTAGCATTTTGGATCCAGACATCAATCTTGGGCAAGAAACTCATTGTCAAGCGTGATGAATAATATCCAATTTTAGTTTTTCCATATGTTTGTGCTAAATATATGCCACATATCCTGGTATTAAATGGCAAATATTTGAATTCCTTAAGTAACTGTGGGCTTTTATAAGTTACAGTATTTTCTGTGGAGGCTTAAAAGAGAATAATTTAGTTTCACTTCAACATTTTTAGGCATATTGTATCTTAGGTTCACTGAAAGACAAGAGTCAAAAACATTTTTTTCAGAGTTAGGGAGAAAGAAATTATTCAGGCTCAGAATTAGGACCTGATTATAAACAAAACTGATTGAAGAAAGAGGCCAACCCCCTAATTTTGTGTTATTGCAAAGGGTTTCATACTGCTGAAGAATCAGGTTGCTAAAACAAAATAATATAAAAGAAAATGTTCAAGGATTGCTCAAAGCTCTGGTGCTCTCAATGGTAGAGTTTGGCTTGAGTAAAGCAGGAAAATTTATTTCAGAGCCAAAAATTACTTCTTTGGCTGTGACCAGGATTTCCTCTGCCTACCTCTGGGACCTGAAAGTAGAGGTAGGAAAATCTGATTTTGGAGCCAAGTGTGACTTGTTTAGTTTGAGTCATAATTTACTGTTCTTACCTTGGGGAGCTGAAAATAAAGAGCTCGCTCCGAAATGTTGATAATGGGCAGCTCTGAAGTGCAGGCACTGAGCTCCCCTGCCCACAGAGCATTTCTGCACTTCCACCTCTCCAGATGCTTTTGATCCTGCTACAGAAGAGAGAATTAATCATGGAGCAGCCAGCAGAACTGCACCAAAATACAGCAGAAAATGCACAAAGTCAAACTCTTCCACATCAGCACATGGGCAAGGCAAATAAACTCACTAAGGCTGGGAGTTCTGAGCAGTGGCATTGCTTGAGTTTGCCTTTAATGGGAATTATTTCCCATGGCTGCCATAGGGGGATATTTCCTTTCTTGTTTCCAGTATCATGACTTGTAACACGAAGGAAATCATCACTTCAATTACAATTTTCTGGGCTTTATGTAACTTAATGATACAAAAATTTTGCACCTCTTTGGCTGAAGTTTCTTCTCCTATCTCAACAAATTGAGATATTTCTATCATTTCAGAATAATGACATGTTTCAGTATTGAATTTCTGGTCCTTATGGAAGTTTTTAAGCCTTTATGTTTTGTGTCCCTTGAAGGGAGGAAGAATCTTGTGCTACATAAGTGATTGCTGCATAAATACATTTTTTATTAACTATATTCTAGGAAAAGCAAGATTTCTAAGAAAATTATTGTTATTTTAACATTTAATTTAATTTAAATTACTATTATGCTTAACCAGAGTTGGGAAACATCCCTTGCACTGTATTAATTTCATCTTGCCTTTGCATCATTTAAATATTTTTTCGCTTATTAATAAAGAAATATGGGTAAAACCAGTAGAGAACATGACATTTTATGGAGAGGTCATTGTTGTGTTATATTTAGTAGAAAATTCCCTGTGAGGTTAAGGTTTTTTTAGGGATAGAAGACTTTTCATTTCTTCTTTATTCCAGTACTGTGAGAAAAAATTCCAAATACAAAGTGGAGAGCAGTAAACCATTTCTGGAACTTTCATGTGTTCTGTGGAAGCACTGAGATACCTCCAAAGCCTTTTTCTTCCCACTTTTCCACAAATAACAATGATTATAGACAGTCCACACCCTTCTTGCATCCAACAGAAATTGTGTTAATTAAGAAAACAAAATGATTTGAGAGCTGAATTAGTGGGAGCAGCTGTAAGATCCTGTGGCAGGGGATGGGAACTTGTGACTTCAGTGTGACAGGTGACAGGAGGATGGCATTTCTGTCCTGCTGCTGCCAGGCCAATGTCAATATTTTGGCCCAAATCACAAAAACATCCCTGAATATCTCCCCAAGTGAAACAATCCAGCAAATCCAAACTTCCCCTTTGCGTTTAACAGTTCACTTTTCCCATCCAGACCAAAAAAATTTCCAAGAGATTTTCTTGTGTTTATCTTGTCCTCAGCAAGCAGTGGTGACCTTTCAGTTTGCTGTCACAGTGTGCTGGGGCTCTGGGAGTGAAGCTCTCACCGTGGGGATCAGTGACACTCACACCAGAGCCCCAGCACCACTGGTGCACCTCAAGGGAACCCCCTGCATTTCTTTCATTTCTGCTTCACTGGAAATGGATTGAGTTTCCTCTTCAGAGCAGAGCTG
This sequence comes from Buphagus erythrorhynchus, assembly GCA_013400855.1. Classification (NCBI taxonomy): domain Eukaryota; kingdom Metazoa; phylum Chordata; class Aves; order Passeriformes; family Sturnidae; genus Buphagus; species Buphagus erythrorhynchus. Next base: position 48,396 of record VZTT01007768.1, on the reverse strand, counting down.
TGGTTGCATTAGGTTTTAACCAAGTCACTTTTTGCAGTCCCTGGAAGCCTGTGAGGCTGGGATCAGTTCATGGCTCTGGGGTGAATGTGCCACGAGCTTTGTGAAAGGGGAAGCTCCCAGATCTGGGGTGCCACAGGGTGGAGCTGCCAATACTAAAAGTGTTCAGTGCTTGCAGTGTTCCATGAGCTCCCCATCTCTCAGACTGGGATTCAGAGTGAGAATACTGGGAAGGATTTGGCCATGAGATACCTGGGGATTCAGGATCACAGGAATTGGGCTCTGCACAAAGCAGGAGGTGCTGCCTGCCTACCCTGGTGGCATTGGCCACTCCAGTCCCTTTGGCTTATTTGCCTTTCCCTTGAAGCTGTATCCCAAATTTAAGCTTTTGAGTTATGGGGAGACAAGCCAGGAGTGTTTTTCCCTATGTGGTTTTTTTTGGGGCTATTTTTTTCTCTCTCAGTAACTATCTAGTTTTGATTATATCTCCATTCACATTGTACTGTTCAATCCCAATATCTTTCCATGTTCCCTGTGAGACAGAGCAAGTCTGAGATCTGGATTGCTTCCTTTTTTTATTCAGTGTTATCCAAGGAAGGCAGTTTTGATAAGTGCACATAGAAATTTTCAGGCAGAAAAGGTCACCTGAGCAATTTCTGTGTAACAGCATCCTGATGATAATGGAGCAGTACAAGTATTGATCATGTCTCATTTGCAGTTTGGGGGATTGTTGCTGTTTTATAAGGAAATGCAGTATTTATATGTGAAAATAAAAGTGTTTTATCTGTGTCTAGTGGCCTTATTTAGTTACATGAACTCATTAGAATGTCTTTAATAAATTATTGTAATCGACAGAATCTAATTTGGTAAAATTCAGCTAATAAGCATTTTCTTATTCCATACTATTTATATATTAACACTGCAGTTGGAGTGCTTGGAACATTTAAAGATATAAATCTTGCCATAATATCTTTTTCCTGTGGGCTAATAAATGGAAATGTTGTGTTTAGACATGGCTTTGAGTGGGTCTGTGAGGGGTGAGGATGTTTGAAGCTTGTTCTGTGCCTCACCCAGGTCTTTACATGTGCATTTTTTGTCTTAAAGCTCCCAGCCCTTGTTCCTGCTTTTGAAGTGAGTGAAATGCTGCACTGTTCAATGCTGCTTCTATTTAAGAATTTTCAGATGTAAAAGAAAAGAAATGGGTTTTCATGTCTTAACTTTCCTGCACTCACAAACTTTTATGGTTCCTTGGCATTCGTCAGGAGGAAAGTAGATGGCAAGCATGTTCCTGAAAAATTCTAATTATTGCTATTTCAGGTGGAAGAGAGACTCTTAAGTGGACACATGAGATTTTTAGGAGGGGAGATTTGCTTAAAAAACATTTTTATGTCTTTTTTTGGGATGGAAGCAGGGAGTGACCACCTGGTATTTTTTCTGCTTGTTTGTTTTTAAGACGTGAGGAATTAGTAGATATTAAACATTAATGTCTTTAAGAATTTTTTTGGATGATGTGAGCAATGCTCTTTGTTTTCATTACTATTTTTCCTCTCATAAAACCAGAGAAACGAGTTAGTGGAATGGCAGAAAGCATTTCTATCCATTTTCTGGTTTTTCTTTCCATGCTGTGGAGGGAAGGGCACGAGCTGACCCAGGTGTGGATGTGCCACCTCCACCTGTCCATGCAGTGACACAGGCCCAGCTTTATTGGCCTTTTCCAGCTGTTTTCTCTTCCTTTAACCCACCAGAGCAAACAGGAGGCAGTTGAAGATATTTGTGAGGTGATGTCCTATCACAGAATAGGACTGACTTGTTAAACAACAAAAATTCTA